>WHYT01017502.1:853288-882023 GCA_009806455.1 Tetrax tetrax
CACTGCCAGTGTCTTCCCTGGGCTGAAGTGCAGGATGTTTGGGTTCATGCTCCTGTGGGCACTGCTTTCAACAGCCTAATGCTTGCCTTGGGTTTAGATGTCTGTTGTTATTAGGAAAAAAAAAAAGGAATTCAGGAAGAAGAAATTTAGTGTGTAAAATGGGTAACAACACTTCTGTGCTGCAATGTCTTGTACAGTATCTCCAGTGATGGTCATTTCAGCTTGGGCTACAACAAGCTCTAAATGATAGGACTATCATGATGGTTTATTTCGTGTTTCTCCAGCTGTGGTTACAGGTGGGGACCTAAGGAAGAGTATCCTGTACATCTTATATTTACAGGGCAAGCATGTATGATAGTTTTCCTCAATATTCGTCCACCTATTTCAGCTCAGGGACCTCCTGCACTGGATGCTGGATGTTCCTCCTGAAAACACTTCTTGTCCACTGTGTTCTTGTCTTCTCTTCAACCCATGTAAAGGTTTAGCATCTATTCCTCTTTCAGGAGGAGTCCCAGAGGTCACCCAGCTGCCAAGGGAAGAGCTGCCTCCTCCTTTGGGATTTACAGATCTGAGCAACAGCAGCTGTGGCGGAGGCAATTGCTGTCAGCAAACTCTACCACGATCCCTGATCCAAATTTGGATCAAATATTTACAGTCCTCTTCTATAAATAATGCTCTGTCCTTCACATTAAGAAAAATAAAATTGTTATTTATACAACAAATGTAGCTAAAAACCACCAACCAAGATGAAGACTCGATTGTGCTAGGCACTATAAAAACAAGCAGTAATCCCCCAAAGGGCTTTTAAAGTAAGGGATTGATAGTATAGTTCTCCGAGGAAGACTAGTCACAGGGAATCTTTAAAATATATTTCTATGCAGAGCAGAGAAAGTTGTTGGGCTTTCCTTCTTTTCAGTTCTTGATAGCACACATAAAGCACCAAACACAAAAGCTAAGTGTGACTTTGCAACTCAAATCCCAGACAGAATATTTGTGCAAATCCTGCCAGGCACATGCATTGACTTCTAATCAGAAATTTCTTCCTGAATCAGGAAAATGATGAGCCAGGCATTGCTCCTTACCTAAAACATCAGCCCCACAGTGGCAGATATGATTGCAACAGGCTTCATAGAGAGGAGCAATCCCAAATCCTTACCGTAACAGCACGTTACTGACTTCCCACTATTGCACTGTGCTCATGGACGTGCCCAAAACAATAATTTTTAGAGTGATTCGACTCCTGAGCTTGCCTCAGTGGACTTTGAAGCAGTTTGTTCTAAGCAAGCCATGTTCACTGTCCTAATCTGACATGAAGCCTGATGGAAAAATCTGTGATCGATTATAGCAGCAGGACAAAAAGATATGAGAGGAAAGCAATGCAAAAGAACAGATATCAATCACTGGCTTGCAACGAGCCTGGAGAAGGTAGCTGGTGATATTACTGAATTTGAAGGCAGTGTAGCACATCTTTCTGCTCCGTGTAGGTAAACACTCCAAGCTGCAGACTGTTTGTCTTACAGACAGACCGATTTGATAGGAAAAGTGGATTTTGAGGTATGGATTTTGGTAGAAGGGGACAAAATAAACTGTTGGTTTGTTACCTTGAAAACGGTGTAGCACCTAATGAGTGTTTGCAGCAGTTTCATACCTGCTTATTGCTGTTATTTTTAAGCTTCTAAGTGTTTTTTATATTTACAAGTTTTAGAAGGTTGAATATGAAATATATGACGGAACAAATTTGTATTGAACAAGGAAGAGAAGACACGATCAGCAAACTCTTTAATGTTGAGCTAGCTTTTTTCTCATTGCTAGACAAGATCATACTTCAAAGCAAATTAAAAATGTGAAGCCAAATTCTGATTGCAATGCAGGCAACAGAAATCTTCCTGTCAGCCTCAATAAAAGCAGGTGTGAGTTTTCAGTATTAGTCCAGTCCATCCAATTCACATGTCTTTCTGTCTTTATCTAATCTAATACATGGTTGTGAGATAAATTACAGAAGCATATGATAAATTACATAGGTATTCATTTTTGGCAAGATCACCTATACTCTGACCACTAATTCATCTCCGCCAGGATCCTTTGTAACATACCAGATCCTTGAAACGGCCCCCAAATAATGTCATTTCATTTTCTTTAAGAAAAGAAAGAAATGATCTCTGCTGGCAAATATCCTGTTTATCCTCACAAAAATAAATTATGCCTCATTGCCACCTCTGCAAAAGCACTGGTATAAAAATACATCAAAATGTATTTATAGCATTAGGAGTCTCAAAGATATTAGGTTCTTGTGTTCTGTTTGAGTGGGAAACTATGACATGGTTTAGGTTTAGAGGAGTCAAAGTGGGAAAGATTGATATGGTTTAGGTTTAGGGATTTTGAGGAGTCATTAAGTTGGTTATTTTTGTGTTCATTGTTTTTTTGGCTGGAGACTTGATAATACAGATAGCATACTCAAAATTGAGTAAGAAACCTGCAATATGGTGTAATATTTTTAGAGAAGTTTACCACTCTTGAATAAAAGCACCATTCTGAATGACACTAGTTCTGCCTGGGACCCACGCATTCATGCATCTCTTTCAGGTACCATTCATACACATTTGGAGTGTGGGAAGAGGAATATCCCACTAAAGCAGAAAGGGAATATTTCTTCTTTCCCCTTACACCCACTGAGTCCGTCTCTGCCTTCCATATGAACTCTGCTGGGTAGCAAAGGTTGGTGGTGAAGTGCCTCTTAATGTGCAAGGAAATTGGGAAGATTTGAATGCAAGGTGTTGGGAGGTATCAGCTAATGAAGGTGGACTTTATGCATGGTAGAAGAGCTCCTCATTGTCTCTAGCATGAAGGAGCACCAGGACACTGCAAGTAGGTAGGACTGCAACATAAAAGCTGGTCTCAAGCCCGTTGATGGTAGACACCCTTGGTTCCAGCAGCAGCATGAGCCAGGCTGGTGGTGAGCACTGGGCTTCATCCTGATCCAGCCCCATGTTCCAGCCCAATGTCCTACCACTCCATTGCTGAAAAAGAGGGGAAGCAGTGAGCTGATGGCAATTTTGGCCAGAGGAGACCATGCCCCAGCTCAGTGCCAGCCTGGATAATTGCTTTCTGATCTGTTGCCACTTTGACTGTCAACAGTCGCCTCCTTCTCCTCATCCTGCCATACATCCTTGTGAAATGGTCTCGTGAACATCCAACAGCTGCTGAATTTCAGCCAGGAAATTGCTACACCTCAGTGGGAAGGGAAGTGGTTTTGCATATCAAGATTTTAAAGCAATTTGGGACATTTTGATATCAAAGATACTATTGATGTGAAAAGATGGTTGTCACATTTACTGCAAAATCCGTTATCCACTCCATGAGAACATGAGCAGTACTTTAAGAGAGACCATGTATTGTAAGAAGATGTGAAAAACTGGCCTTGCTGGTGGGGCCACGATAGTCCACTGTTATGCTCCATTCTCCATTAGATTTTCTCACTGGCCATAGAGGACTGTTAAAGGGTGAGTCTTGCTGATCACTCCCTGGCTTTCCAGGTGACAAATCAGCTCATGGATAGGAATCAGGTAGTCTCAGTTAGTGTGATATTGCCACTGGGGTAGAGAATCTGGTCATGTAGATGTTAATTGCTATATAATACTCTATATAATCACTTCTGTGTTTGTTACATGTCATATCAAAGGTATAACAATAAGAATCACCTAGATTAATGAAGAGTGAACTTTGATAAAACTCAGTAAATTGCAGCAGTGGTAGAACCAGAACTGGCTTTAGCAACTGGTGCCCAGCAACTCAAGGTGGATATCTTCAGCCTGCAGACCATGGACATGATACACCAGTCACACCAGATACACCAACTGAGCAAACACTGTCTTCTGTCCTGCCCTGAGAGACTGTTATGACAGATGGAGCCCAAAGTCATGGACTAAATGAACTTAACAGACGTTTAGGAGGGCTGGCCCATAGGCTAAGGGAGAGATATCTGTGTGTGTGTGCATATATAAATATCAAAACCAGGAAAAAACGGTGGTGATTGTTGGACAATGTAGGATCTGGACATAATGTAGATGGTATAGAATAAGGTGTGGATAAAGTCCTGGTTCCGGCTAGGACAGAGTTAATTTCCACCTTAGCTGGGAGAGGAGCTGGGTTGGTGGCACCTGTGGCTGGGGACACAGCTGGGATCAGTTACTGATCAGCCACCAGCTGGGACAGCTTCCCCAAATCAGCCCCAGGGCTGTTCCATCCCCTGGGATGTCAGGCCCAGGGCATAAAGTGGGGCTGGGGCTGAGGGGCAGGTTTGGCCCCTTGGGAGGGAGCTGGGCATCAGGATCCACCCTGAGCTGTTGTGCTGTACGGTATGTGCTCAAGTCTGTTCTGGGGTTGGTGTTTTTTTTTTTTTTCCTTCTCTATTTTCTCTTCCTCTGCTGTTCTGTTAAACTATTTTTGTCCCACCTCATGAGTTTTGCCTTTCTTTCTTTCCTGATTCTCCTCCCCATCTCACTGGGGGGATGGTAAGGAGGGAGTGAGTGAGCAACTGTGTAGTATTTTAGCTGTTGACTGGGGCTAAACCGTGATGGTGGGAAAGTTTTTCTGGTGATTTCAGGGAGGTGAAGGCTTCATCCTACACTATTTAGCAGCAGTTGAGGCATAATAGTTATGTCCAGCTAATTGCATGCATTGCAGTCGGCACTTGAGAAATATGACAGACAGATGCATTCAGCTGAATAGATATCCCCTGGTGTAGTGAGCTGAAGTCAATTACGGAGTTAAATTGTGAAAGATTTGACCTGATGTCATTTATATCTTGAGCCATAATTAACACTTAAAGTTCAGCTCTATGGTAATTTTTTTTTAATAACACTTAAAACCTATATAGAGCTGAAAGAATTGCACAGACATGATGAAGGATGACTTGAGTGGATGCCAGAATTTCAGTGTTAGTAATTAATCCTCAGAACACCTTTAATGATATGGGTAGCATCATTTCTCTTTAGTTTCTCCTTTGCAGGGAAGTGAGGTTTGCCTAATGTGTCCCCAAAGTTTGTGGCACCTGGAGATGAGGACTGAGGCTTTTTCAGGTGCTAAACCAGTGAGCACTCAGATCAGCCAGACTCCCATCTTTTTATCTTGATATGTTTTTAAATTCTACCAAAATCTTCAGAAAGATCATGGACAAATTGCTTGTCAAATGGCCTAGTTTTTCTGATTAGAAGCTATGCAAATGCAGAAGAAAAAAAAATCTGCTGTAAACACAGCTTCTGCTTCTAATATTTTCCTGTGGATGAAATATGAATCTGACGGGGGAAAGAAACGCGCTCTTGGACTGAGACCTTGTAAGCTGAGATTCAGCTGGCTGCAGATTTTTATGGTCAAGTTATAACTGCCTGTAAAGCAGGGGTTTAAAATGGAAGTGCTGACAAAACTTTTAAACTACAACAGTGGAAATGGCGCGGCAATAATTTATAATCTACAGGCAGCTTTGGATTTATTATCACAATGACAAATGCACTGTCATTGTTAATAGGATATTTCCCAGCAAGGACTTCTTGTTATGCAAGCCAGGTTCACTATGTCATGCAGCATGATAGCAATAAAGTCTACAAGAATTTATAATGAACTTCAATTACTAATAGATTATGGTTAATGGGAAATATGTGCAGTAAAGATATGGGTTTTCATATGCGCCTTCTGGTACTCTACAAGGCAATGATTTATGCTACAATTTATGTTAACATTCTCCAGTATGGAAAAAAAAGCCTAAATTGGTGGAAAGCCACTCCATCCATAACAAATATTTAAGATAATTTTGCACATCATGCAAATGAAGATGTAAAATTAGATGTTAATCCGTTTCATTTTAGCATTTGTATTTTTATTAAAAATGAAGACTTTGCCCTACTGTGTAATGACATTAAAAATCCTATCATGGGCTGGGAGCATGAATTACAGCAACGCAGAAATGGCGACAGCAGCCGAGCTGTAAGTGCATTTGTTCAATTTGGTGTTGTAATTACCGGCGCAGTGAGAATATTCTTCCACATATGATTTAAAGTGACAGCCCTGAAGCTGCTCGGGCAGATGTTGAATGCGTAAGGGATGCACACGTGAAGATCGGGCTCCTTCAGAGGGGGTCAGCCTTTTCCTCCCCCCCACCTTCCTGCGTGGCATCACTCCAAAGCCGTGCCTCATCCGTGGACATCGGGCTGTTCCCTTCCCTGCACAGCAAATCTCCCATGGGAGTAACTTTGGGAAATAATCACCTGGTGCAGCGTCAGAGCCACAAGCTCGTGCTTACTTATCAGAGGGACGCAGGCCTGGGTCTTTGCCTGCTATGTCAAAGGAGAGTTCCTCCTCTTCCTTCTTTTTCCTCCCTCCAGCTTTTTTTTTCTGGTATCTGTAATATAATCTATATATTTCAGGTTTATGTGCCTGCCAAATGAAAAGAAAAAAGGATGTCTCCCAATTTAAAAATACACAGTGCTCAGAACCATCTCTGATGAAGGTATAGATGCAGTGTTAAGGATTACATTTACCAAGACTCGCATTTCTGCAAAATATTTACACTTCATATCTGAAACATCTCCCCAAAAAGGGGCATCCATGCATGAAGAACTTGCAGGATCATTTCTAGTATATTTTCAATACAGGTAGTCTGATGCCCAGCTTGTTTTGATCAGTGTTATGCTGGTTTAAGACCACTGCTCCCAGCAAACCTCTGTAAATTTGCTTTCTAGGGGTGTGAGTGAGGAAGACCGGTCCTGTTGGCGCACACATTCAACTGGGGATTTACGAAGAGCGAGGCTGGTCTGGAGATGTGCTTTTGGAAGAAATTTCTGCTGGTTGAGATAAGGCAGACTTTGAGAGGAAAACAACACATTCAGTGCAGAAAGCAGGCAGGTAAGCTCAGAATTGCCGTTTAAATGCCAGTCTTGGACAGGGTGGACTCCTCAAACATGCTCTGGAATAGCAGTATCTCACGGTACAATTAAGAGTGATTCTCACATGAAAATGTGGCTCTTCAGGCTATTAGGAAGCTGTTTGAGAGATTTACAAAAACTCTTTCAGATTTTATGGTCAAATGAGCATAAAATTGTGCTTCCCCACACTCATTACCTACTAAATAATACTTACAGTACTTCTTGGAAATGTGTGTGTTACAAATTTAAAATTAAAAATAATTTATCCCTTAAGGATGCTCTTCTGATTCAGTTTTCCCCCAGCCCCTTAACAGAAGCAGCTGCATATACAGAATGGAGCTTACTGTATTTTCACCAGTTTTGTAATGAAATTCTCCTCAAGCGAAAGCTATGGCAGAGGACCACCCTGGCGTGTCTGGTTTTAGATAAGGAGTTTTCTTCTCCAGCCTGGGGTGAAAGTGCCTTTTTCCCTCAGTGAATTCAGCTTTTAAACAAGACCCTGTGCACCTCTGTGCACCCAGCAAGCCCTCCCGCTGCCCAGCCTCCCTCTCTGATTAAAGAGGGGAAGGAGCACTCATGCATTCACACCCCGTCTCCTTTGTGTGTGTGTTGTTTAGGCATATTCTCCTTTCATCTCTCCAGATCATCTCTGCCCTTCCTTGTCTTTCCTGCCTTCTCCCAAATTTTGAGAACAAACCTCCTCCCAAAACTGTAAAAAGCTTTTTTTTTTTTTTTCCTTGTATTTTTAACCTCTTCTAAACCAGAGACTATCCGTAGTGTTGCTAGGTTTTGTTGTTGGATTTTGGGGTGGTTTGGGGTTTTTTGTTCTTTCATTTCTGTGGCTCCCAAAGATACATCAGTCCTGACAGGGTTGATGTGGCAATACTCAGCAGTCACCTCTTTCAAACGCACCATTTAGAAGAGGTCACTGACAGCACAAAAGAGCTACAAAAAGAATTGTAGCTTCAATTTGTTTCCCATTAGAAATGCATGTGGCAATTTGTCCTAATGAGAGATTTTTTTTTTTTCTTGCTTACTTTTCCCTGTCACCGTAGCAGCTTGCAGATATAGTGAGGTCTTCTAATGCAGGAATCTGTACGCAGCACTGTGTAAAAGTGGTAATAGATTTTGTTTGGTTCAACAGCTGAGAAATATCTCGGAAATGTTCTAAAATACACTAAAATACACTGGAATTAATTTTTGATCATGATGAGAAATGTTTGTTTCAAAGAATTCACCCTAAAATGAATATAAACAGTTATTAATCCCCAATATGGTCTCTTGTAAATCGCTTCAAATCGTTGATAACCTATATTGTATCAGAAACATAAATGCAAAAATAAAACATTTCTCATTTTGCAACTAAAGCATTACCAAAAGTAAACCATTTCAACACTGAATCAAATTATTTCAATGGCAGAAAACACACCCATCTCACTGGATAAACTGAGTATTCAGACTATTAAATTCATTCAAGTGACTATAATGTATTCCACCATGCATTGTGCTTTGTAGAGTGTGTAACACTTCTTAAAACCATAAAATCATTTAGCAAAACAAATGTATCAACTGCTGGAGCAGAGAGAGGCCCATATGGAAAAGGGACCAAGGAGGTGAAGTATCTTCTTGTGGAACATCCTATACTATATATTGAGCAGATTTACCTGCTATGACTCTGAAAATTAAATAAATCCTACTGAAACCTGTCAGTTTGGCATCAGAGTTTATTTTTACATCTTTGTTGTTATAAAGCTCAAAGCCATACATGGTCCTTGCTGCCAGGCTAGTGAAAGGCTGCGTCCAGAAGGTTTGTGTGGTTAGCTAAACACATCAAAAAGCCCTATGTGCAGACAGGGGCTGGTTCCTAACAAAGGTTTTGCACCAGAGCTCACTAGTGAAGTCCACCTCTCCAGGATGGCTGTTACCACTGCTGCTCAACCATCTTCAGTCGCTTTGGTCTTTCATTGCCACTGTGAACCGGCTCCACAAAGCACTCTGCAGATGCAACATCATAAAAATAAAGCAAAAATGCAGGAAAAGGGAAGCAGTACTGTTAAAGAGAGGTGGCTGTGGAGGCAGGAGCAGGCAAACATTGTATGGGCGGAAGGTGTGAGGCCACTGTCCTGGCAACTGAAGGTATGAGATCTTGAAGTCCCAGCAAGCTCAAGAAACCTCATTGAGCAGCCACCCAAATGGTTGGCTGTGCTGAGCCTGTGCTCTTGCTAGCTGCACTGAGGAGTTGTAATTTGTTTATTTGGTCTGTAGACAGTTTTTAAATTAAGATGATGAAACCATGTGTAGTTCATTATTATGTCTTAGTAAATGGTCAGATTTCTGTGGAGTTTGCCGTGATGGTTGAAGTTACATCAAATTATACAGCGTCCATACAATAAAGTGCAATTAACTGCTCAGTGAGTTACGCGGTCATAGATCAGTGCAGAATTAATTTGAGATTATAGCTCACTTAAAACAACAGATATTTATATTGTTAAGAGGCTCCAAAAATCAATACTGAAGTAAACTAAGCCATTTATAAAGTATGAAAAAAATGTATTTCAGCTGTTAACAGTTTGTATCTGACTACTTGCTTTGGATCAAGAAGCAGGAAGAGGTTAAGTCATGGCTCAATCACTATTACACTCATGGTGTTATTAAAAAGCACCTTCCCATCTCTTTTTTCACTGCATTCAGGCTTTCTTAACTCTTCCATTACCTCACTCTTCAGTTCAGGAGGAGCAGTTTTAGAAAAGTCACAAGTCTCTGTCAGGAAATCCAGCAACAAGTCCCCATCCTTGTTCCCTTCAATGAAGCAGCTCGTTATGTCTATGTAGGATGGGAGCTCATGGAGCTGGTACTTCAGCCTGGCTGAATCCAGTATACTTTTAATGTCAGCAGAAGAAACAAAGAGGGAGAGATCATGTAAACGGAAGTAAGACCTGTACTTCTTCCACAGTGATCTCCAGCCACCGGTTCCTGAGAGATAAACCACCAGAAAAACACTCAGGAAGAAGGAAAAATACTATTTGAACAATTTTTTTATCATCTGGTTGTTTTTAGCAGTTGTCCTTGTTGTGGGCAGGGTCTCTCTGGAGTGGGGACATGGGTCCTGGGGCACAGTGACGGCAGCCTCCCTGCTTGTGCCTCGGGGTTGGGGGCTGCAGGACGGGATGGACACATTACCTACCCCAGAGCTCCAGCACCTCCCACCAAGCCCCCAGCTGAGGCCAGAACAGCTCAGTGCATCCACTCCTCCTCTCTGCAGTCCCAATACACTGCACTCCTCTGCTGCATGCAGATAGGCAATATTTCTCAGGGACACGTCCTTCTGTGGTTCACGTGCTGAACACCAGCTACTCAGTGCCATCTTCTTGATTTAAACTACTCCCTAGATTTCAGCTGTCTATTTGGAAGACCAAACCCTCCCCTACTCCTTCACCTAGTTACTTTGTGGTGGAGCTACATGTGAGCTTCATTAAAAAACTTATCACCAGTAAACTAAATCTCTTCTACGTGAAATACGTGAGGTGCAAAAACCCTGGTCACATTGTCCATGTAGCTGGAGGCATGGTGGATAAAAGGGTGGGGTGGATGAAGCCCAGGATGAAGCTGCACCATCCTCTTGGCCTTCAGCTTTTGCTCCTATCACCCTTGTGTGCTGTTGGGTATGGGCAATGATAGACCTGCCCCTCACCCCAAGAAGCCCTCCCCAGTGGTGCCAGAAGGCAGTTTTGGCTGCGTGCTATTTGGGTGTGGAAAGATGAAGGGCGAGGAAGGAATGGGCTCCTGTAGCAACGCCATCACCTCCAGAACTGAGCCTATGCCAAGCCCAGGCTTGTGTGTGCACCTCTTCTCAAGGGATATTTTGCAAAGAAAACCAGCTGTGTAAGCTGAAAACTCCCAGATATGTCTTCACATATTTATTTTCCCTTATCTTGGATCTGTGATTCAGCATTTCTTCTGTAAATCATTTGTAAAAGGATCACCCGGAATGACTGGATGGGAAGAAAATAACTTGGAGCCTAATGAGCAGCTCTTGAGAGTTATGCCTATAAATCTCCATAACTACTAAAACCAGTTGTTCGGCGGTTTTGTAAATGCTTTATCTGCAAACAGTTATTTATAGTCAAATAAACAGTTTGGTGTTTAGAAGAGGGGCTACAATATTTTCTTTCACCTGGTGGAAATTGAACGCAGAGCACTAATTGCAGAAAATTTGCTGGTGTCAGTGTTGTGTGACTCAGTGCCATCTCCGAGCCGAGCAATTATACACTACCTGAACGCAGCATTATTATAATAGCTCTCCATAGGCTCAGCATATGGCACTACTTTTGTTTTCGAGGTGCTGTAAACAGATTTTTTAAAAATGTATTAAAAATAACATCACACAGCTCTTGCAACTTGCCTGCTCTCCTGGCAGGGACAGGGCAGGAGGGACGGCAACCTTCACTGACTGACCCAGCCCTCTTCTATCGATCCTATTCCCAGACTGGTTTTTAATTAACATATCCTAATGTGTTTGTGTTGGAGATGGCATTACTTTCATATTTTGAAATGAGTTTTGTTCTGCTTATCTTTCAGTACCTCTTTTTGCTTCAGTGCCCATTTTCGTAGCACTTTTTCCTTCCCCTCTCCATACTCTTCTTCCCCCGAAGGTTGCCCCCTTCCTTTCCTCTCTGCTATTCCAGGTCCTACTTCTCTTTCCCATTTTCTTGCTGGCCCCAGCAATTTCTGCTCCATCAGAAAACACAGAGTTACCTGGCTCAGAGAGGACTTCAAATACTTTTCATGAATTCACATTTTTAATCACATTAAATTTGAATAGACACATGTTGCTCCCTGCATTCACATTCTATGACTATCCAAAGGGGCAGGCTAAGCAACTGGAAAAGAGCTTCAATTAACTCTACACAGGTAATTAGCAACAGTCTGATATTACGATCTATTCTCGTTCAACCAAAGAACAAGAACAGTAACTTGGATCATTTAAAATACAGATTTCTTGTAGTGAACTTCTTGAAAACACTTTAAACCAAAAACATTTTGGAAAAAAATAGTTTGGATAAATTCGGGTCAGAGAAGTGTCACTTCATTGTGGATACCTCATGAACACAAAAAACAAACTTCATCAAATACATTACAGTTTGCAGACATGGCCAAATTAGATAAAAAATTAAGCTTAAACCTCTGAACAACTGACACTTAACATCCCTGAAAAAAGCTCAGACACGACTGTTTACACAACTAAAATTTCCGTTGCCTGTGAGGCTTTCGAGAGCCAAATAAGACCTCACCATTGCCATATCTCCAGCACACCTTACCCACAGTATTAAAAGGGTGTTGTTTACTCCGTTGTTATGTTTTTGTTCTGGATTGTCCATAAAGCATCTCTTTCAGATCTGAAGCAGCCTAAGAACGCTGCTTTCCACCCAAAATGACGATATTAAGGAAATGGGCAGTTTGAGAAGTAAATGAACCATATGTGCTCTAACACCTGCTGTATGGCACAGCCGAGCCCTGTTGTAGCCGTTTGCTTAATGTCACAAGTCTCCAGGAGCAAGAGAATGAAGTGCCCAGCCTCAAAAGCCTTTTCGCAGAAAACAGTGGAGGCTTAAGGAGCTCTTGCAAGCGAGGGCCGTGGGACGGAGCCTCTTGCCCACTTCAGGGCTCTTGCTGCTGGCTCATTACTAGCCAGGCTGTGGGATGGAGAAGGGCAGAAAGAAAGGTGTTTTGTGCCCACAGCGTGGGTTTGCTGGCTCAGAAAGCCTTCGGCTTTATGACCTGCAGCACGGAGCTGCACAGATATAGACAGTGTGTGGATCATAGAATCATAGAATGGCTAGACTTGGAAGGGACCTTCAAAGGTCATCTAGTCCAACCCCCCTGCAAGAAGCAGGGACATCCCTAACCAGATCAGGTTGCTCAGAGCCTCATCCAGCCTGGCCTTGAACGTTTCCAGGGATGGGGCATCCACCACCTCTCTGGGCAACCTGGGCCACTGCTCTACAACTCTCATTGTAAAAATTTTTTTTTCTAATATCTAATCTAAACCTACCTCCCTCTAATTTAAACCCATTACCCCTTGTCCTATCACAACAGGCCCTACTGAACAGCCTCTCACCATCTTTCCTGTAGGCCCCCTTGAGGTATTGGAAGACCGCTATCAGGTCTCCCCGGAGCCTCCTCTTCTCCAGGCTGAACAGCCCCAACTCTCTCAGCCTGTCCTCGTAGGAGGGGTGCTCCAGCCCTCTGATCGTCTTCGTGGCCTCCTCTGGACCCTCTCCAACTGGTCCATGTCCTTCTGATGTTGGGGACTCCAGAACTGGACACAGTAATCCAGGTGGGGTCTCACCAGGGCAGAGTAGAGGGGCAATGGATGCTCAATGGATGTAGATCAGTGGGCACCATTTCTTATGCAGCCTGATCATCTCTATCAGTGATAAAGGGTATTTTAAATAAAAATGTGCATTGGTTTCTAGCCTGCCTGTGTCGAACTCGCAGGAACCCCAAAGGTCCTCAGGGCTCTTGCCCAACCGAGCAGCGCTGGTGGAGCAGATCTCACCTGACACCACAATAATGAAGAGTTTCCCCTGCGCTTCCAGGAGACTGTGGAAATACTGGATAGTTGCTGGGACATCCTTCACATAATACAGCATCTGGAAAGAGCAGAGATGCTTACAGTGATACGGCGTGGTCCTGGTGGATATTATAACTGGTACTACTAGGTAAAAGAACCTAAACGGGGGCATTCTTGAGTGGAGAATAGCAAGATGACAAAGCTGGGCAGTGGGATGACAGTGCGAGCTCGGGGCTGTCGCTGCCTTGCCTGCTTTCTGGCTCTCCCAGGAGAGCTCATGTTCATTCATTAACCTGAGATAAAGAGATTTGCCTTTCTTAGCAGTGAAGATGGCTTGTAGTGGCTTCAGTAAACTTGGAAATACAAAGGCAATTTCACAGAGAGGACAAGGAGCTTTGAAAACACTAGTTAAAATGTATTTTTCGTTGACTGCCACCCACAGCCTGGTTAATAGGACTACTGTGCTCAAAGTTGCTTTTCTGCAACTCATCTTTCATTTTTGCAGTTCACTTAGGCATAAGTGCTTTAAATTACAGGGAAATAAACTCATCTTTCTTCCCCTTAGAGTGGATAATGAGGTCATATACTTCATGCATACTTTTAACAGCCAAATCTTTGACCACGTTTATTTGCAGAGACTTTTACCTGGATCATGTGAATAAAATCCCATTTTTTAGACTTCTTTTCTGCATTCATTCGACTTTCATATTCATAAGCTGTCTCCTCATGCCAGGTAAACTTTACGTTCTCCAGGTTTGATGTCTCAGCCACACGCTCTGAAATACGGGATAAGGCAGGACAGAGTTATCTCAATTGCAAATACAGAGCCGATTTCCATTCAGAGCTTTAATATAGCCAGAAGTCATATTTAGGTAGAGAGTTTTGGTACCAGTTGAACACAGCAGTGGAATATTTAAAACTTTGAGCCTGCATGTGAGAGGGAGGCTGTAAAGGTCTTAAGGATGAAGTCTTAAGAGGGTCTGATGCTTTTCCCTTTGCACCCTCAATTGGGCTCCTCCTGTCTTTACCTGGTTAAAAGAAAAAGAAAGATATTCTTCCTCATGGTTGGCTCAAGCTGAAATAGAAGATGTCGGCTGAGATCAACAGTTTTGAGGCCACAAGATGCACATTTCTTGCCAAATGGGAGAAAAGCTGATGGCCCCTTCACTTAGGTCCCACACAAGACCCACGTAGCCAAGCAGAAGCCAGGCCGTGGCGAAGATTGTTGCAGAGACTGAACAAATAAATACAGGGGCTGGAGGATGGATCAAAGAGAGTTTTATGTTGGGAAAAAAAAGCACAATTTAAAGCTTGAAAAGGGCAGAGAAAGCAAACAGCTCACTTTGGGAGTGTGTCACGGGGATGGTGGGAGAGGGCAGGAACTTTGCTCCGTGAGTGAGGATCCATCTCCTGACATTTGGCTTCTGCTGTGTTCAAATAATTTTTCAAAAGCCCGCAGTTTTGGACAACTGCTTCAGGTACAAGGGATAATAGTATTTTAAAGCAAAGACTAGTATAAAGAGTGACCCATGGTGTTTTTCAGCCTTCGACACAATGCACATCCAGCAACTGAGGAAAGCAGAAAGCTGGAGAAGCAGTTTGAAGGAATAAGTTATACCAAGGGCCTGGCTCATCACTGCATTTCTTTGCTTTTAATGGGACCAAAACTGAGAGATAATTTCATAATTTAGGGGATGCTGGAATACTAATGTCCATCTGCTGACATATGGAGCTCATCTCACTGCACTCCTCCCTGGCGCTCAGGATTGCTCCAGGACAAAGCTAGCGCTGATGCGATTCCTGTGCTTCGCTGGAGCCAACATAAATTTAAAACTTAAATGGCCCAAAGGCAGACTGAGCCTTAGCTACACAACACATGTTCGAAACAACATGATTTGCTAAAACCAGCGCCTTTACATCACCAATCACAATGTTTCTCCTTTTGGGCTCTGATTAGGACATATCCCCGCCAGACAGATGAGAAATGCTCCATCAGTGCTTATCTCCTCTCTTTTATGGCTGGAAATGGGCCACCCCTTTCAGATGCTGCTGCTGTTACTCTGTTCACTTCCATATTATCAGTCACTGGCCCCAGCACTTGCAGTTCAGGTTTAATTTGCTGGTTTAAACTCAGGCTTCATTCCTCAGCAGTTCCTATCACCAGCACAAATAATCTGGTGCAATCTGGTCCAATTCAATTGCTAAATGGTCTGCAAGGCAGCACTGGGAAGAAAACTGAATTGCTTGCCAGGGTGAGCTTTTAAAGTCAAAATATCAGAAAGGGCAAACTCATTCTTATCATGGGAAGTTTCTGCCCAAAAATTCATTGGAAGCCAAAATGCATCAACTTAACCATTGCGAAAAGTTTTCCTTAATTTTCTCCTGGGTTCAATCCTGTGTCCTTGACGGATGCCATCAAAACTGAACTGCCTGTGGTCGTGCCATGCAGGCAATGGCCATACAACTCAGTTGTGGGGCCACCAAAACTCCACCCATGGCCACCAAGGGAGTTCACCTGGACATGGACCAGGAATGAAGGAAAGCCACAGCCTGGCCATGGGACTCTGAAGAGAGCCTCCATTGTAGGACACAGTCTAAGACGAACCTCATCACTGCACATGCCATGAAGTTTCTCTTGTGAGGCTTCTCCTTCCCAAGAAGAAAGTATCTGGTTAGGCAGAAAACGTAACTACCAAATCCTCAGAGGCACAGATAATGTTTCCAATTCTCCCCGGAAAATCTTAGGGCTCAGAAACCTAATTAATGATACCTACTGAGGACATGATTAATTACCAAATAAGAAAGTTTAAAGAAAGAAATTCAGATGAATATTTCATTTCTAGTTTAGCATAAAACTTTAAATAAGGGCAACATCTTAGATTTTCTTTAACTTTCTTCTGGAGAAAAACTCACTGAAGTAGGGTAGGACTGCCAGTTAATCGGTGGTAGGTGGTGACCCCACTGTGAAGAGTCAATGGAAACCCAGTCCCACGTAGCCTATGGTTAATGGCCCAGACAGGACAGAAATGCTACATGCAAGTGTTCAAACTGTCTTATAAACAGATGCTTTGTTGCCCATCTACACAATCTCAGCCTGGAGCAACATAAAAGCTCCTGGGATTTTGCACAAGTCCTCATTTCAAAGATAGAGCCCATGCAATATAGAGACAGATATTAAAAAGTTACGTTTCCTGGGAGTCTTTGGTGCTTCCAGTGACTCTGAACTCCCTCAGTACGGGGAGAAAGGGATTGTTATTCTTTATTTTTTTCCTTTGACTTCCACAAGTTGCTTGAAACTGGGAATGCTTCATTTTTAAGGACTGAAGCAAGCGTAAGAGTTAGAGATTTACAGCGTGGTTTTGCAGTCTGGTATTTACTATGGTTTGGAGCCTTCCCAACAAAGCAGACTGCTGATGAGGTTCATTAATTACTGCCAGATCCATTCAGCAGCCGCTTTCTGGCAAGGTGTGCTCTGCTCGGGGTTGCTCACAGCCCATGTGGTGTAGCTGGTGTCACGTCCATACAAGACCGTAATTACCTGCTAAAGTAAAGCCTGGTAGGTGTTAATCCAGTGACCATTATGCTCTGGATTGAAATTTAATGCTCACTTTGTAGGGCAATTTCACCAAAGCAGCCCAGCTAACATTCAATCCTCCTTGGAAAATACTTGGCTTCCCTTCATGAGTCTTGCTCAGACCTTTGGGTGCTGGAAGGAAACAAACTCTAGGCCTCATAGCACAGAGCAAAAGTCTTTCCCATCCTTGTTTTCTAATTCAAAGGATGGTAACTGATTTAGTACAGCACTGAGAGGTTTAGCTGTTTGTTATTTGGAAACGATTTTTGAGATATTGAGAATTACCATCAGGCACTAAAATTTTCCCTTCGACATTGAGGAAGGATTCTGATTCAGTGCAAGTTGAAGGAGAAAAATTTTCTGACACGTGGGGATTTTTACTGTGTTCCCACACAATCACCCATCAGTTCCCACCTTCCTTAGTTCTTAAAGGCTGTCTAGCCCAAGCATTTGCCACACAGAGTTCTTTGCAGTATGAGAGACAGATTTTAATGAGACTGCACATTGCTGAAAAGCAATGGTGGCAAAAAAAAAGCATAAAACAGTGACTTCTTTTAATGTTCAAGAGACAATTCTGACAAGAAAGCATTTGAATGTGGGGCCATCCAGCATTCACCTCATTTTAATGCATTTAGCCTACTTAATGTAAATTTAAATTTTTTAATGTAAAAATACCTTTGTACTTCAAGATTTGGTTGGCATTTGGCTCTACCACGTCGTTGTTGATGGTGACCCCTGGATATCTGGCTTGTATTTTTGAGAGGATGAGCAGGTCAATCTCACCTAGGGCAGCAGGTGACATGAAATAGAAGATGAAAGCAAAGCTGAGGCAAATATTGTCTCCACCATCATCACAACCCCAGTTTTGAAGACTGATGGTTGCCATTCTTGTTGAGAAAATGTACCACATAGGTACATGTAGCTGCTTTGTATTCTCAGCAGATTGCCACTAAAGATTTGAGAAAGAAAAGACAGTCCCAACTGTCTTCATTCCTCCTCTCTGGCTACCATCATCACTGCCAAGGGAAAGCCAGACTCAGTCATGCATATGGCTTGACCTCATATATTCTGGACGTGGCCTGACCTTCCAGGGAAGATCCTAAATGACTCTGATGGTACCAATTCTGATGGTCCCAAGCCACCCGTGAACCTGCCAGGATTTCTTAGGATTCAATAAGAATGGTTTTTATTGCCAAGCGCCTCACTGGTTACCAAGTCATATGGGTGAGGGAGAAGAGAATCCATGTTTACACTGCAATCAGAAACAACAGTCATGTCTGTTTGTCTTTAGTGTCCCATGACTTCTTCTGTAAGTAAGATGAATAGTGCGCGTACCGTTTGTGTTTATCTAACCCATGCTTACAGAATACCACAGAGCTGCCTGTACTTTCTTTGTGAGGAATAGTTCTCTCTGGACACCGTTCAGGCCAGCTGCAATTATTTTACCAGTGGAAGTACCAGCAGTTCCAACATTTCACGATTTAGAAAGAGCTGCCATCGCTCTTGGCCACCTCTCCCCATCCGCAATATCGGAAGCTCAGGGAGAGGATGCTCCTGACTGAGGCATGGGTCCAGGGACAATATCACGCTGGCTGGCTCACTTCTGCTTATTGTGCTTCAATAAATTTTAGGTGAAAATAAATAACAGAAGAATGAATTAAGGTAGAAAGAGTGAAGCAGAAGATAACTGTGGTGAATAATAGATACAGGGGTCATGGTACAGACAAATACTGAGCTTTGTCCTGGAAGATGCACTTGCGCACAACTCCATGTTATAAAATTCTCTACAAATGGAAAAAAAATTGTATTGAATGAAGGATCACCCAGCAAACCCTGATGGCCAGACAGGCTCTTGTTGAGGGATTGTGGAAAGAGGGCTCCCATTATATTTGCATGATTTTCAGTGCCCCTGGGCTCCCACTACTTCAGCGTTAGCTCCATTATGGAGAATATTTGAAGCACAGAAGGAAAATATTGGGGATTAAATAGCCATAATGTGTTCACAGAGCTCAGCCCAGGACACCAGGTTTTCCCTTGGGAGGGTCTTTCTCAGTACAGAGCTCTCTGCCTGCTTCTGGTCCCACCACACATCACCACAGGTCTAAACCAGGCACCCCAGCCCAGCTCTCACTCTGAGAATTTAGCATTAAAAAGTGAGGAAGAGTTCAATTTTTTCAGACTTACGTGTCTTTCTTAAAGCAACTAATAAAATGAAAATTTATGTGGCATCTGTGCAAGCACATTCTTTGAGAGAGGGAAATTGAATTTCTGAAGTAGCAGAAATAGCCACAGCTTTGCTATCACTGCAAACCCTGTATTCTGTTGAAAAATCAGAGCAAAGCCGGTCATCTGCAGGCTACCGTGGTAAAATTTGGGAACACAGAATTTGTAATGAACTGCTGCAATATTTTGACTTTTGGTTGCTTTACCAACTTTCTGTAAAATGGCTTAGCCCTTTGAAAAGGCTGTGCAGGTCCTGATAAAAAAAAAAATTAAAAAAAATCACAATTTTGCATTTCCATTTGCAGATAGGTTAATATATTCCCTTCCACTCTTCTGTGGCCAAACCACCCTTGTATTGTTTTTAACCAAAAAAACCGCACCGCTTTGATTCATAATTTAATCCACAGCCTTAATTGACTTCAGTTAGCTCTTTTATATGCAAACAAGTGTCCTGAGGGATTTTACAGTCGAATCTGTGGCAGCTTGCATTATCAACAATTTGGCAATTAGGCGATCCGAATTATTTAAACTCTCCAACACAATTACCTTTTAAAGGCTACCACTATGTTCACCATTAAGTTTCTAATTAAACATTTTACGTAACGGGATAGTTTATAGCGCAGTTGTTACTTTATGGCGGCATTGATGACTTTTATGGTTTTTAAAGGTACAGAGTGCTGCGCGCTGGAGTGTGAAGTTAATAAGGCAGAGGCTGGAGGCGAAGGCAGGCACAGTCGATGGGTGGCTGTAATGGGGTATGACGCTACGTTAAATGGTTTGCTTGTTTTTCGAGGTGGAAAAGTGGAAAGGAAATGCCTTCCTTCCGTGCTCTCTCCCTGTGAAGCGCCGGGGTGGATGTGGCCAGGGCAGCAGCTCCATCACCAGCCAGGGCTACCTGGGGGGATTTGGGAATTTGCTGCCTCCTGACCTCCCAAGGACCCGCAGTGGGAACAAGCCAGCGAGGAGCAGGATTTTGGTGGTATGGGGTTTTTTCATGTCACAAAATGAGTTTTGCTTGCACATTACTGATTGAATAGCCATCATGCTAAGCTGCAGTGTTCCAACCAACAAAAAACAACTCTTTTTTTGCCAGAAAAATGGTTTCCCTTGTTTGGAGAGCAACGTTTCTACTGTGTTACACTGTCTGTTTTATAACTAACACCCACTATTTACATACAGCTATTTTTACTTATTAGAACGGACTGACAAAGCTGAGATTAGTCCTTGGAGATGGTATGACTAAAGCATTTAAACTGAATTAACTGCTCTTATAAAAGTCAAGTCTGATGACTTAATGGACAGAGCAGAATTAGAAAACATAGGCTTTAATTATGAGGGAACTTAAGCAAGAATTTAATGAGAAGAAGCCAATGTTATTGGTATTGTTTTTCCACCCAGTGAACTTCAGCTAAGAAACTTATTTCTTCTGGATTTGTTCTGGAACTTATGTTCAGCTCCAGTGTTTTGGAGGACAGCAGCTCCAGGAGGGGTTTGTGCATTGACAGTGGTCAGCAGGTACGAACAGGCAGAACAGAGGTCAGCCAAGTCTGTCACGTAGCGGGGCAGGAGGCAGCAATGATGGGGAGTTGTCACATCAGTAAAGAGTTACAGGGCAGAGTAATTGCAATGCAAGTAAAAAAATAATATTCTGAGGAATCTAAGACTTGATGGACCTTTTTGGTTTTTTTGCATAGAAACACTATGGGGCATGTCAAGCCTCTCTGCCCTTGAGGAGTGATGTTGCAGAAGGTTTCTCATGGAGGATGTACAAGAATCAGGGTGGGGAGGCACAAGCTGTTTTCAGACGATGTGATCACACCCCAGCTAACATCATCTGTCCCCTGGAGCTGAGTTTTTCCAGAAAAGTCTTATTTCGCACTTCACTCCTTTCTGCAATTTGTAATCCTCTGCTCTTCAAAAGAAAGGTAAAAGCATACCAATGCTGAGTCCATAGCATACCTGCTCCACCACCAACACTTAGAATATTGATTGTAGACTTCCCATTTCCAATACTGAAAAACATTATTTGTACATTTTAGGAGAGCTACACAGTAGAGAGGGTTACATCCATTTTGTGAAGTACCAGAGATCCCATGAGGACTAAAATCTGCAGGATAAAAATCAAATGTAACACTTGCATGTACGGGCATACCTGCAAGCGGGTGAGCGGCATCAGATTCAGAATTCTGCTCATTGGAGATTCCTGATTTGCAGATATTTTGGCAATTTGTAGAGAATTTCTGTTTTTATTACAAGCACATACAAGCAGAAGTAGGTCCATGCCTTCTCCATGTCTGTGCTTCAAGGACCAGAGACCTCTGTCGGTGAGGACCAGCAGTTTAAAAATTATTCATAGAAGTTTTGCATTTTGCAAAATAAGGAGGAAGAGGAGAGAGTGTGAGATGCTTAAAATCCCTTATGAAGGCTTTGGCAGAGCCATAAGACCCTGGGCCTAGAGAAGGGTCTCCCCACAGCCAAGATTTGACCTCGGTTGCCTGTTGCCCAAGCCAGCCCACAAAGCAGCGGATCCAGTAAAAAACATACACTGACAGGCAAAGCAGGAAAGTTATTTACACGTACTAGAGAGAACCTAGTTATTACCTGGGAAAAAAAAAAGTACTTTTTAAAAGCTGCTTTCAATCAAATTTGATGTTAGAACATAATATCTGTTATTGCACTTCAGAGTTGACTCAGGTCAAGCAGTATTTGCATGCAAGGAAACAATTAGGCCTTATCTCCTCTCTGCTAGGCAGGCTCCATCCCAAAAAGCAGCCATTCAGCAACGTCTGTAAATGAAATCTCCAGCCAAGCCCTATCAGAGACTGACAGGTGGGGTGGCCTGAGGGGAACAGCAATCTGCCTTTCACAGGCAGCCCCCCGAGCCCATCCCTGCTGCGGGACAATGCCACCGAGCTGTCCTTCAGCTCAATGTGGCCACGTCCACGTTACCTTGCTATCATGGCTGGCAGCTGCTTCTCCATGAACTCCTGCATGCACTGGTGCTCGGTCGAATTGGTGAGGAAGCAGCGGAAAGCCTGGAAGTATCCATCGGGATCGGTGAGCAAGCTCCTCATGGGCGATGCCATGCTGGGGGTCGGAAGGGTGTAGGAGAGGACAGGTTGCTCCCTGTAGCTCTTCTTTCAGACCTAGAGAAGGAGTAATGAACGTCAGAGGTAAACACCAGCGCACACTTGGACTTTGCTCCATGTCATAAACCCTGCTATTTTGCCTTAGAGCCCTTGAAAAAGTATTATGTAATTTTGCGATAGAAGCTGTAAAGCAAAGGGTAATATGTCATCTTTAATCTGTGCAGAGGAAATGCCAGCGTTTTTTAACTCTGCTGACACAGGGCTCTGTTAAAACCCAGTAAAAGAGTCTTTAGACGGTTCTTAAATAAAAGGAAAATTCCTCTATTTCTTGAAGGTGTGGAGAGGCTCAAAGGCTTGGTCTGGATTAGAAAAAAGTGCAACACACATCTCCAGAGATGCTGGCAGATGTCTCTATCTGCTTTTTAAAGCTTTTGATGTTCTTAAAGGGAATGACGATGGTGGGGTGAAAAAAATAAAAACCTTATAAATGCACTCTTTATTTTCCTAGTTCCTCTGAAGATAATGGTATGATTCCTGTGGGCTAAGTCGTTAATTCACAAAAGCCACATGTGTTACTAAACCTGGTTTACACAGAGTCGGGAGTCGGGGAGACAGAGCATGCTACCGGGAAATGTTGGGCTGTACCTTGAAAAGTGCACAAAGATGTGTTCATCCTCTCTTAAACTGCAGTTTAAGTCCATCACGTCTTGTCCTAACTGGCAAGGAGAAAGATGTCTTCTTCCTTCTTGTGGGACCTGGACTTAAGGACCACGCTGCATCTCTTACCATCAGGTTGGACTTTCCTGCAGAGGTTACATCCCAGCCACCTCTCGTTATTTTTGTTACTTCCTTTGGATCGTCTCCAGCCAAGCCCTGCTGCTCAAGTGCAACAGCCAAGAGTGAAAGCTTCCCACCCACTGGGGTCCCCTGGCTCCCAGTGCAGCTGGGACAGCTTCCCTCCTCCCACCGAGACCCCACACCCTTTGCCTTCCCTCGCCAGCGTGGCCACTGAAGTACAAACCATGGGCTTTTTCCAGACTACTTCTCTTGTCCCTTTGAATTAGAATTCTGTTCTCTGTTGTGCTCCCAGTCCTCCCAGCTGAACATTGAGTAACAACAGTGTCATCCCTCCCCCAAATCATGAACAGGAGCCTGAAAGAGTAGCAGTCTCAGGTTCATCCTCATCATTACCTCCCTTTCTGGCAGTGAGCTGGTGATAACTTTTCTGACTAATTGCAACCAGTTTTTCACCCACTCAACAGCTGTCTCATTGAGGCCACTTCTTCCTGGCTTGCTTGGGAGAAAGTCGTTCAAGATGGTGCCGACCCTAAAGCCTCTGTATAGGAGCACCTCCCTCTCTGCTGTACGTGGGGACAGTTCAAAGGCCAATTTCTAGGGACAGTCATTGTACTGAGCAACTGCAGTTCCCCAGCTCTTCCTCCTGCCCCCTTTTTAATGATAACACGAGCTGCTTGGCTTTGCCCACCCTCCTTTCCTGCTCCTGACAAAGATAACATCCAACTCATGCCACGTTCTGGTTTTGCATCCCATGAGCCACATCTTTACATATCCTCATCCTGAAGGTTCCCACAGGAGGAGGCATGGTGAAGATTGGCGGTAATGCACCTCCTCCAGCACAGGCTGCTACCAGAGCCGTTAGCAGTGCCTATTAATTGCTGTCCTAGAGGCAGTCACAAAGACCAGCAGCAACCTCTGGAGGTGTGATTTTCCACCCATACTACCGCCTAGCCAGACCTGGCTTTCGGCGTGGTCCTCATGCCCTAGCCTCTCAGACAGCAGAGATGACTTTCAAGGGAAAAACCAGGAAAATTGACTATGTTAAACAACAACAATGATGAAAAGGGCCTAATAACAAATAGAGGAGAAAGCCTTTAAAACTTTGCTGGATCACAGATGCCCACAAGGGCCGGTTTGGAGCAACATAGGAAGGCGACAGACCCCTGGCCACAGAGCTCATCCCCCCTCCCCACCTGCTTCAGTGAGCCTGGTGGTGTTAGAGAAGAGCAGCAATCTGGCCGGTGCATTAGACAGAGAGACCAACAAATTTCAGCTGAATTGGCTCTATTAGGTGGACCATGGTTCAGATTTGCAGGGTGGCATCTGCCACTCACGCTGTCTACCCAGCACAGCCGCCATGCACGAGCCCTGAGGCGAGCATACCGACACCCCCAGATCCTTTTCCCAGATGACCTGCACTCAAATCCCCATCAAAATCTGAATTAACATGGGGAAATCAAGTGTAAATTTTGCCAGAGAAGGTAAGGAGCAAACACGTGGATGTACATCCCGTGAGAATTGGTCACTGCTAACACAGGCTGAAAATAAAATGGTACATTCCTTGTTTACCTGTTCCTCTGCTCAACTCCTCACTTTTTACTTTAAGTGCATAAAGAGGCTTTGCCATTTCCCACTAACATATTTTACTGCCTCGAATCTTGAAAAAACATTTTGTAGTTAATAAGAGGAGATTTAGATAATAAACCTTTTTCCTATGCCTCCCTCTACTTCCCGTGATTTAATTTGCTGACGTCCCCTGCTTGGCAGTCTCTAATGAGCAGCTGAGATTCATTTTCATGTTAGGTGCAGTTCAAGGAATTTGTCTCATTTATTTCATTATGCTTTTGGCTGTTTGAATTTGTCTCATTTATTTCATTATGTGTTTTACTGTTTGAATTGCAGACAGTTAACTTCAAAAATGCGTGAAGAGAAGGAAGGGAAGGACTTTTTCTGAATCAGGCTGATAGAAACTTTTGGATAACAATGTTTACTTGGGCATGTCGCCTTCTGTGATAATCCAAATTTATATGTACCTCCCTAAAAAGACAGAAGTTTCAAAAACAGACTCTGTGCTGATGCTGCGGTTGCTTGATCCATCACTGGTTTGTGCCAGCACCTGCAGAATTAAACCTGCTTTAAACTCACCGTAAAACCCTTTAAACCTTCCCTGTGAAGCCAGAAAACAAAGTGAGCGTGACCTCAGCTGTGAACTATTTACAGCAGGAGCTTGGGCAGCAAAACAGGGCTCCCTCTTGGAGGAGTTTAATGCAACCTGTTCATCTCATCCTTGTGTCATAGGCAGCCGTACCTACGTGCGAGTAGTCTGCTCGGGGCCGCAGGCTCCCACGGCATGATGCCGCTGCGATGCTTGGGCCGCATTCCCGGTCGGCCACCTTCACCGTGGCCGCTGCCATCCCACCCCGAGGACCACAACGTGGTGCCTGAGAAAGGAGGAGGCGGCAGAGGGGGCAGGTTACATCCTGCCCGCCGTGTCCAGCCAGCACCCTCCACATGGTCCAGAGCCAGCGCAGCCACCAGCACCCGGGGAGCACTTAGGCACAGAGCTCTAGCGAGGCGTTAATTAGAGTGCGGATGAAAAATCAAGCCTTGCCACTGGTGTATAAGAAATGTGACTCTCAACAGATTGGAAATAGTTGTCTCAGTGTGTGGCACACAGCAACATACAGTATTATTTACAGTTTGCCTATAGAAGCCTACCATTATACATTACTTTGCTTTCTAGCTGGGTTGCTTGCCAGCAGCTGAGATTTTACTTATCCCTTACTTTCCGGAGCTTAAGCAATGGAAAGCATTTTCCAAGTTATGTGCTTCCCTCCACAGCCCTGTTAGGAGCCGTTTTATTCCGGGGATCACGAGCACGGAAAATGCACTGATCTGTGTCTGCTGTCACACTGTGGTTGGTGTTCAGAGCATTAATCAAATACTTGCCTTACATTTACCTCAAATTATTCATTGTTCCTTCATGTTCAGTGAGAGGGAATGTTTTTGAAGTCAAATGAGGAAGTTTTCCTTCTGAACTTAGATGAAGAAATGAACTGTTCATGGAGAAATGAACTACTCATATTGTGAAAGTCATAAAATAATACCAGTAATATTAATAATCATGTTTTCAGAGGCACAGTTACAGAGAAAATGGCTGTAGCTTGGCATTTAGCTGAAAGTTTACTGAAATAAAGATTTCGTATCAACAGTTAAAATTGTTCAGCTAGAACGATGACTCTGGCAATGCAACACTCACTGCAGTTTTTTTCCTCTCCGTACACAGCAGCATTTCCGAACCGCATGGAGAGTGGGAGGTGCAAAGCCCTTCACCAAGTAGTGAACCAGGAGCTACAGGGTCGCGTCGTTTCAGTACCTTCTGCTGGCCCCTTGGCAAAGAGCGATGCCAAAGCCACGCAGGAGGGACAAGCAGCCCCACAACTGCTTTGCCATTCCAAATCAACCGCCATGACTTCATTTTAAGGAAGATTAAACCTCAGCTACTCTGTCAGACGGCAACATACCGAGCTAGCTTTTCTGGGCTGGCCAAAGCCGAGCAAATGCACGTTCTGCGGCAACGGCTCCCACCCAGGCTGTGGGTGCAACGCCTGCTGCAGCAGCAGCCGTGCAACGCCATGCAAAGCCCTGCTCCGGCTCCCGACCAGCGATAAGCACCGCTGTTCAAACACGACTGAACAGGAAGGTCAGTGCTGTTTTCCTGGTTTTCTTTGCGGTTCTGGAAATACAGATTAATTGGCGTGGCCAGAGCTGTGCAAGTTCTGGAAGGAAGAAAACAAACTTCGTGCATCTGGCCCATGCTTTTCTCCCTCTGCAACCCACTAAAAATGAGCTTTCCAAGTGCCAGTTGCCATTTAAGATGAAAGCCTAAGTTTAGAGAGCCAAAAATAAAAATTGTATGCATCTGGTGCTTTTAAGCACTTTATGAAAATAAAAGGTGTTGCTGCTAATTTGGTGCTTTAATATCCCCTGGAGACACATTCTGAGAGCTTTAAGCTAAATCCCAGTCATTTCAGTTCAACGTGAGTTAGCACAGGATAAATAGGGAGGGGGGATGATGTATCATTACCTAGACATTACTTTCCTTGCCTCCAGCACCTTCCCTTCGCGGCACGGTCTGTATGATGTGCTGCAGAGGCACCTGCACCCAGGGTTGTGCTGAGCCGGAGACTACGAGCCAGCGGAGAAGAGCAGGAGCCAGGACAGAGGCTGACATCACCCTACAAAACAAAATCCTGCAGAGAAGCTGGTCACACCACCCTCAGGCAGACCTATGGTTTTGTTCATTAATGTGATTTTACATTGATTAACATGGGTATTTAGAAAAGAAAAAAAAAAAAAAAACACCTCCCTGTGCCATTTTACCATGCATCCTCCTACTGCCCTAGAGGGCAGGAGGCTGAGTTATTGCAAGGGGATCCCACAAGCCTTGAGGATGTCAAAATTTGGGAAATAATAACTATTGTGCATCGAACATTTCTCTGTCATGACAGCTCAGGGGGTAATTCACAACTCTATAGATACTTGGCCAACAATAACCTGGTATAATATTAAAACTCAAAATTGTGAGTCAGAGGAGTTCACTCAGCAACCTGACAAGGACACAAGAAGTTGTCACTGGCCCCTTGGATGAGGTGAGAGCTGGGAATGGTCAATATCCACGGGTTATTTCTGACTCTGGAGTACAACTGCATGGGTTTTGACTGAAAAACCATACTCTGGGAAGGAGGAGAAACGAGTTAAACATTACGATCCTGGTCCAAATGAATCATTAAAACACTGGCACAGGTTGCCCAGAGAGGTGGATGCCCCATCCCTGGAATCATTCAAGGCCAGGTTGGAAGGGGCTCTGAGCAACCTGATATGGTTGGAGATGTCCCTGCTCCTTGCAGGGGTTGGACTGGATGGGCTTTAACGGTCTCTTCCAACCCAAACCATTCTATGATTATAATTTCTTCACACAGGCATGCTGAGAGTGATGCTAGGAGCCAGCCTGTGCTGAAGGAGGAAAAGTGCAGGGGAACATGCCCTGCATTTTCCAGCCGTGTCCAGCAGCACCGCAGGATTTCCTGTAAGTTGTGCCGATTCGCGAGCTCCAAGAGCCTCATCAGTGCGATGGCAGAAACAGGAATAGCAGCACAAAAGCGTCCACTGGGGATTTAGAAGAGCTGTGATAACTGGATAATCAACTGATGCCTTCAGAGATGAAAAGTGCTAAGTTAACAAAAAAAATCTGGGTACAGGCAAAGCATTGGGACTGGCTTCTGGTTACACATCAAGACAGGAAAATACGTGCATAAAGCTGTTCAATGCTGATTTTACCTTGGAGGGACAGAAACGCCAGAATAGCCCATCCGTCACGCGCATGGCTGCGGCTACCCTCACGTGGGTGAAAAGCCACCCCTTTGGACCGACGCCTGGAGTGACAGCTGAGCAAAGGTGAGCCTGGGCACAGGCAGGGATTAGATCTGCGTGCAATGTCCCACCTGCGTGAATAAAACCCACGTGGGTCAGATCTAGGAAATGGGGTTTTCAAGAGGCA
>WHYT01017502.1:907290-951137 GCA_009806455.1 Tetrax tetrax
TTTGTGGGGCTCCAGGTGTTGCTACAATTAAAATTGAAAAACATCTGCATAGCTTATAACTCCTACAGGTGATGTTTCTCCCTCCAGCTCCTATCTTCAGGAGTAAAATACTCCTGTTGACATTAACTTATTTCAAAGCGGCCCCTCACTTCCAAGTTACAGTGGCAAGCTCCAGGCAAAATGAGTTGTCCTTGTATTATTGAGGGAACTGAAAAAAGCAAGGCTGAGAGCAGCGGTGAGAGTAGAAGAAAATAGGAGATGAGTGTAAGGGCAGGGCCATTTGCATAAACACTGCACAAAGTTATTCAATAAGTCTGTAGGTCAAGGACCATGAGGGCTGGAAATCCACTGATGCCTTTAAGTCCAAGCTGGGGCTTGGAGAAGCCCTAAATGACTGGTAGCTGAGTGGGCATATGAAATAAAACTCAACCATTTGTCCTGTTTTTACCCACTTCAGCTAGCGATAGCTTCTCACAGATTTCTTGTTGTTATGTCTCAGTAATTAGGAGAAAAGCTTCAGTTGCAGCACAAACAGTTCCTGTGGTGTAAAACACTAATTCAGGCAAAGAGCAGTGATCCGTGGCTTAGATAGACCCTTCTTTCCCTGGGCTGCAGGGCAGTTGGGCAGGGGACGGACCCCTGCAACATCCCCTGTTTGCACCGTGGCTTTGCATCGCCCAGGGGCTGTGCTGCAGGATGAGCAGCTGCGACATTGTCATGGCTTTGCCCCATTCAGCAGCAAAAATACCACACAGACGCTCACTCACTCCCCCCTCACCATCCCCCCAGTGCATTGGGGAGGAGAATTGAGAAAGAAAAGAAGGAAAAATTCATGGGTTGGGATAAAAACCGTTTAACAGAACAACAAAGGAAGAGAAAACACAAAATAGAAAACAAAACAAATAACAGAAAATACTTGAGCACATACCGTACAGCACAACAGCTCAGGGTGGATCCTGATGCCCAGCTCCCTCCCAAGGGCCAAACCTGCCCCTCAGCCCCAGCCCCACTTTATGCCCTGGGTCTGACATCCCAGGGGATGGAACAGCCCTGGGGCTGATTTGGGGAAGCTGTCCCAGCTGGTGGCTGATCAGTAACTGATCCCAGCTGTGTCCCAGCCACAGGTGCCACCAACCCAGCTCCTCTCCCAGCTCAGGTGAAAATTAACTTTGTTCCAGCTGTAACCAGGACAAGCATAAAGGGAAAATTTAAGGAAAAACTGTATTTATCTCTTCTGATATAAGGAATCCATCGAGTCAGGTAACAAGAGATGAGGTAAAGTTGCTGGGTTTGGTCACTCACAAGATGAAAGCACCAGTTTTGATGGAGCCCAATTTCTACCTGAGCCAGTAATATGGTTTAGTTGTGATTATCCTTTTTCACCATGTTTTTGCTGGTTGTTTAGAACAGAGGGATTTTTGGGGAGGGAGATAGTCACAGACTACCCAAGATTTCGGTATGGGGATTGTTACAGACCACCAAGCATCATTCTCTGAGTGGTGCTGCAGCACTGAAGCCCTCGAGTGCAGTCTTGCTGCAGACCCATATATGGCAGCCTCCCCCCCCAAGTAAATGACCTTAAGGCCAGCCAGAAAACAAGAATTTCATTTTGTGAAACATTTGGGTTTGTTCCACGGGGACTTAATTGCCTTTTGTTTTGCTTTTGTGCAAAAATGAAAGCATTCAACAGAAAGAAACGCACTGCAGATAAGCGTATAAACCAGGGATTAAGACACTCGCTGGGGAGACGAGAACCTCTACATCAAATCTTTGATTTATTCCAGGAATTGGGTTTCTGTTAATCACCTATTTTTTGGTTCATTGGCCTAGTTGTATTTTAGAATGAATGTACCATTTTGTCACATCAGAAATGGAACATTAATAGGAAGGTACCGTTAATTTGGAGGATGCTTGTACCCGCTGAAAAGAAATAAAAGATGCTATAATTAAGGTTGAAAAATAATTCACTCAAAAACCCTGGAACGTTTACAGAATGCAGAAATGCAATGCAAATTTTCATGCTTGAAATATTCATAAATTATTTTTGTGAGTCATTACAGCTGCCCTGTAAATAGTGTTTTAGGTAGCCAGTGCTTTGCTCTCAGTTTTGTGCTTGTCTTCCTAGAGGCTGAGGAGTTCTATAAACTTCCATCGCACCCAAGGGGTCTATGGCCCTGGTCCTGTATGTTGGTACTGGGCTGTCCCACCTTGGAGATGGAGGCAGCCTGCGATTTGGGATTTGGGCAGGAACGGGGCATGGCTTTGTCGGTGCTGGGACCCCTGTGCTGAGTTGGGGAAGAGCCAGAGCTGGTCATCGTTTGAGCAAGAAGAGGACAGGGTCTCAGCTGCAGGTGTCATGGGTGTCCAGGGCACTGCTGCACTGTGGTTCTCAGCCCTCCCCATGGATCTGGGTTTCACACTGGAAACCATCACCAAGACATTTGCAGCATCCTTCATTGCTGCAGCCAAATCCTTTTCTACCCCAAACCCCACACCGCTTCCCAGGCCAGTACCATGAGGCTTTGCCTCCTAGAAAGTGTTTTTCCCTGCCTCTCCCAGGTCCCCATCCAAATTCAGTGTTGACAGAGGAGCTTGAGAGCTGCCGGGGTCACTGACACTCAGCGCCAGGACTCAGCGCTCCCGCAGCCCCTGCAGCTGTGGGAACAAGGCAGAAAAGTTGGGAAGAAGGGTTTGGGGTTTTTTTCCCCCTTGTTGTTATTTATTGCGATTTGCCTCAAGGATTTCCTTGCTTCAGAGCAAGAGCAGGTGATCTTTCGCAATCCTTCATAAACAGGGACATGTCTCTGTTTCAGGCCCGCGCAGCTGAGGACAGTACCACAAGGAGGAGGGGACCCTCCTGCAGCCAGGGAGATGCAGCTGTGCCACCCAAAGCACGTCCTGAGCTGCTGGGTGTTGTAGCAACGTGATAATGCCATGAAAAGCCTCGATAAACATACGCCTTATTCTTCCTCCGGTCAGCTCTGTTTAAGGTGAGTGCACCAGGTTTAGTGAGAGAGGTAACCTGTCAGATGCCCAAATCATGACTGTTTTATTTTCCTAAAGTTAACAGAGAGAGTGCCTGTAATTGCACGTGGCCTTCTGTAACTTCTCAGCTCTTGTGATGAAGTAGGAGGCAGCATTGTGGCACTTACAGCTATTGATTATTTAAAGTAATGGACTGGGACCGGTTGAATCTATTGGCACAGCTAGGGGATCCTGTGTTGTGTTTCTTTTGTAAACTCAGTAGAAAACATCTCTCAAACTGCAGGGTGGAGAGCTGGGTGGACCAGTGACCACCCAGCTCCAGGCGGCTCCAAGCACAGTGTCAGGGTGCGAGGAGCGAGTTCTTCCCCTCGATGTGGCACCACAACCAGGTGCCTTGAGACCAAAGCTGCTGTGTTAATCCTTGTCCCACTGGTACACTTCTTGTTTGTGGTCTAGTGTAGGCTTTTCATGGGACTGCCTTGCTAAATTGCATTCAAGTGCAAGAGACAGATAATATAAGAAAGCACAGAAATATATGAGATACAGTAAATGTCTGAGGGATGCTGAGGGAACGGCAATAAGAGTTTGTTAATCTAACAGACTTCAGTGCTGGACTCCCTAGACAGCTGGCTTAGATCAGTTCAACAACATCTGTCAAATCACACACAATTTTGAGGTAATTTCATGTTGAGCTTCAATCGGATAGCTAGCGCTGAAGGCCAAGTTATCCAGGTTTACCACGACACGTAAATTTCTTTGTCATTACCAGGATACACCAAATCCAGCCTTCAAATTATCTAATTTTTTTTAGGTCCTCAGCCCAAATTTATCTCCTTTTGTACCTCTTGGAGAACAATGGGAAAGATAGGAAGCTGTTGAGTTGTGCTGTTTCCCTCAACCCAGGCCAAAGGCTGGCGAGCACCTTGGCCGTCCATACGCTGCCCAGATATCTGGAGCCATAAAAGCCACTTTGCTTTGCAAGGGTGACAATAGAGTCCCACAGGCCATTCAGGCTTCTTGGAAGAGCTTTGCACCGTGCCGTTTCCCTACTTCAAGAGGAGATGTATAATGTGTGCCAGCCAGCATGGCTGATGGAAACCTCTTCTGTCAAGAACCTCTGGAGTTTATGATGAGACTAGGATTTTGGCTGATGAAGGCAATAGTGCTGAGGCAACCAATTTGATTTGTATAGCTGCTGGCTTGGTGATGTGTAATATTTTGGTTATGCACCAAGAGTGATACAACACTACCATGGACCAGAACATAGAGATTGAAAACTGCCTGGTTGAATCACTCAAAGTGTAAGTTAAAAACCAGCAAACTAAAGACTGCTCCTAATCAGAAATATGAATTTCCTATCTCAGAAAAAAAAAATATTAGGGACACAGGACAGCAATTAGATGGTCTACCTGGTTAGGCACAGATTATTGAGAAAAATAGTTCAGAACTTTAGAACATATAATTTAATGTGGAAAAAAAAAAGAAAAAAAGGCTCAAGTCTAAGTAAGCAGTTACAATATACTATCTATATTGGTATTTGCAAATGTCATGGGTCTTTGTGTATTCTTGACCAGATACAACTTTACTGGCCACCAAGCATAAACACGAAATTTCTGTGTTAAAAGCCCCATATTATTCTTGTTTTTCAAAGCTTTTTTAGAAATCACACATTCAAACAACAACAGTTTCCTTCACTTACCTGCCTAATGTTGGCTTGGTGCACAAAGATATTTTTTGACTGGAAGTGTGAACAAATCATGTGGTGTAGCAGTGCACCACATGACATATTTAGGGCCGTAAACATTTGCTGCCACCTCTCCCCTGTGGTTTGACCCTGGGCTTGACCACCCAAACAGAAAGACTCGTGCCCTTCTCCTCCGGCAAGGCCAGCTCCCCTCCGTGGCTGAATCCCCATGCAGGCAGTGCTGTGGAGGGTTTCAAGGCCTTAAAATGTTCTCCTGAGGGTTTGCTGACATATCTTTTTCCTCTCCTGGTCCCTAATTATGTCAAATGTACATTTATAAAGAGCGAGCTATTATTTAATGAACTAACTAGATTGTCCAACAAGTCATTCAGAAATATTTTAATTACCTATATGCAATGACGGTTGGGTGAGTCCCACACTTATAATATCTCTTAGCCATTTAACATGTAAATTGGTTAGATAAAATACAGTCCTGGTACAAACAGGGTTGGGGAATGTCCCCAGCATGGTCAAGACCCCCAGGCTCCTTTGCCTGCCTGTGTCTGGGGATGTTTGTGGTGCTGGGGGGGTATCAGGCTCTCTGCTGCTGCTGCTCCAGATGGACATAGGTGTCCCACTGGCCTTACGAGAGCACCCTGAGGACATCTCAGCTGTCTCCAGGCACCTTGAACAGCCCATGACATTTGCGAGGCCACTTGCAGCCTCCCTCGCCGCCTTCCTTGCAGGCGCAGCTGGTAGCTCGGTCACTTGCCCACCAAGGAGCTGCTGCAGCTCCAATAGACAATTCGTGCCCGTTTCATCACAATAAAACAACAAGGACTAACCAGAAACAATCTTAGCGATGTTTGGCTCTTCTCTGCAGATGGGGGCGCGTGTTTGCCCATCAGCAGGGCAATGCTGACCTCTGCTGCCTGAAACCAAAATTATGAAAAACTGCCTGAAACAGCATCAGCTTGGCCAGGTGGCTTTGATGGAATGACTGTAACACTGCCCAGGTGTAGTATGGTTTCCATGTCACCTAATCTGGGGAAGCACAGGTTTGTAACTTCAAGACCCACAGGCTAGATCTTGAGGACATGCTACAAAAGCCAACAGAGGTACAAGTTGGGGCCAAATCCTTTCCTGACAGCAATGCCAGGGCTTTGGCTGGGTCCCTTGGCAGGAAGAGCAGGGGGTCAGTGTCCCCACGGCTGGCAACTGGTGCTGATATGCCCACCCCATCCTGCACAGTGGGTCTTACAAGAGCTCCAGTGAGCGGGCGCACAGCCAGCTCTCATCTTGGCCACTTGCATCAACAACTTCAATGTTTTGCTCCGCTGGTTGGGAAACTGGTGGAGAGAGGGTGCCATGGAGCCAGAAGTGTTGTTTCAGCTGCTGAGGCAGACATCTGAATTTTCATACTTAGAAAAGGTTAGCTTATCAGAACATAATGATAAAAGTACAGGTTATTCCTCTTAAGTATATCTGGGGTCCAGCAATGAATAGCACTGAAAGGAGCACCAGACCCGAAGGAATTTTCTAGGATCTTCCTCAAGGGCCACTCACACTGCTTAATTTTTCCATTAATGATCTTGGCAGAAAATGAAGTGCGTGGCAATAAAAATGTGCCGATGCCACAAACCCAGGGGACACCTTCAGTATAGAGGAGGATTGGGATATGGCTCTGAGACGACTGGACATCTTTGAGAGCTGAAAGCACAATTTGGGATGGCACAAAGTGACTGTGACAGCGACAGTGAAGGGACTGCTCCTCTGCAGCATGAGCTGGGTCTGTGGTCCCACAGTAACAGAACCAGATGAAAAAGGCAAATGTAATCCTAAGATATATCAGGCAATAGATGGACTTTCCATGGAGACAGGGAAGCAGTGTAGTCAGTTTGGAGTTATTTGAGGGCTGCAGTTTAACCAGCCTGGGTTACAGAGGAGCTTTGCTGCAGAGGCTGAGATGTCAACATGACCCATCCCCGCCCCGGGCAGGCTGGGTTTCCTGCCCCACGCACTGTGTCAGCGTGCAGGGCCACATCACCTCCAGAAACCATTCCTGAAGCAGCTCCAGGAGGTTTCCCCACTCAAGTTACTCCTCCTGCAGTCCTGCAGGTCTCCCCTGAGCTCATTACAAGGGACGCAGTGCACAGGCTTGAGTCCATTATACCTGTGCTGCTCCCTGTACTCTGCTGGTTTTACACAATTTGCAGTGCTCAGCCTGACTGCGAGCTCTTTTGTAAGGGCTTGGGGGCAAAAAGTTAATGGAAGCAGCTGGCTCCTGCTTTCCTTTCTGTGTTAGCAGGGAAAATCAAGCGCAGCTCGGCAGCCTCCCAGGCACTCACCTCCCACAGCAACCTGGAGATCCAGCGGGCATTCCTCAGCTGCAGCGCCTTTGCCAGGGAGAGAATGAGGGAGTAAGGTGGGGTAGATGCTTCTGGATCCAGATTCACCAAATCTGGCAACTCTTGGAGGAGGAAGAAAGAAACAAAAGGTTCAGGGGAGGTGAAACTGGAGCAACTGCATTGCAAACCAATTACAATCCTGCCAAGCTCTCTTCTGCGTCCGCCACACACCGATGACAGCTGCAGTGAGAACCACTGAGGGCTTTTTTTTCTGGAAAAAAAACTCTTTGCATTCCCATACAACACAGAAAACTTTCAACTTGTACAGGCAATAGAGAAGAGGAGCAAGGCACGTGCCGCTCCTGGGCAGGCAGCACGTGGAGGGAAATCCATGTGTTAGTGCAACTCCCTGCGGAGGGTTTGCTGTCAGTTGTTGTCTTCTGGCATCTGCGTAAGGTGTTTTACTACAGCTGCTAATCTGCAGCTGGGCAAACAGAGACACAGAGGAGTCAAGTGACCAACTCACACAGAGAAAAGGAAGAGTCCGGGGCCCAACAAGTGGTTGCTGACTCCTTGGCACACGGACAAACCCAACGGCACTCCACCCCGAGCGAGCTCTGGCTGGAGGACACGCCACTTAACCCTCTGCCGCTCCTCATCAGCAGGAGAATTACGTCTGTGTGTGGTCAAGGTGGTCTATCGTGGGATGTGTATTTCTTAGTTGTTGTCACAAGGGCTAATTTATCTTTGGTAATTGGCGTCCGTGCCTTGGACCCGCAAAGCGCAAATAAACATTTAACATTGATCTATTGCAGCACTTCCCTGGGTAAATAGATGGCTCTGGTGTTGGCTGATGCTGATGCATCAATGTCTTTTATGACCAGAGGAATCACTCAGGCACCAGCCCAACCATGAGCCAAAAAACATGTCTAATCTTCTAAAACCAAACTCCATGAATATGTCTTCTCTGACCTGCTCATTCTCTGGAAGACAACAGCAGTGTTTCCCTCCTCCAGCTCGGATGCACAACCCAAAGCACTTCCAAGGGGGAAACTTTATCAAAGAGAAACACAGAAGCTTGAAGACTGGGGCCAGCAGAAATATCCTTTGCTTTTTCAAACCTCACTATTGCTTAAATGCAGGTTTTACAGCCACAACACAACCTGCATGGCCAGCTTAGGACCATGGTCTGCCTTAATTAACCTGTTGCCAGTTTTCAGGCAATTATATGTGACTATATGTATTTTCTTTCTAGATGCAAGAATGCAACATCACAGGTCTAGGAGGAAGGATCTGTAATAAAGCTGTCAAGTCAGGAGCACAGTGATGCGACTGCAGACTGAAAAATGTGATGCAAGAACCCCGAAACCTGACAGCCTTGACCTTGGTTGTGGGGCTGGCCTTGGTGCAAAGGCTGGAGGAAACTTGAAGTGAAGAGGTTGAAATGGAAAACAGGGTGTAATGCACCATGGGGTCCAGGGGCATGGCACAGGTCATGTTCAATGAGCTCTTCTTTGGGAAGATTATTTACGTATTTACTTACTTACACTGGAAAAAAAAAAAGCCACAGTTCTAATCTCTCCCGTCTTTAAACAAGGACTGGAAAAGGTGCCACATGAGGCATAGTCATGTCAACAGGAGAGCCATCCCGAGATGACGCAGTGGGCGAGGAAATGGCTAAAAGAGAGATGCTAGATGGTGTTTTAAAAAGGTAAGTGTGAGACCAAAGAAAATTGACTGGGGAACATCTATGGACTAAACACAGACAGATTAAAAGTCTTAGCAAATATGACAGAAACATGAAATTTGTTGATGACAAAAAGTTAGGCGCTATCACCAGTACTAACAAGGACAGGGATGCTGTAAAAAAAAAAAACCCTAAGAGCTGATTTTGAAGACTTTGGTAACAGGATCCACCAACAATTCATTGCAGCAGCAGCAATGGTCCCTAACAGGAGCACCCGCTCCAACATGAGCTCATCGATGTGACTGCCAGGAAAAAACCATGCAGGTATGCTGTTTTATCCCCAGCATACAGAACAGATGCAGACATATAATGTCTGGAAAAAAAAGAGCATGGAAAATACATTTTTTGTTAGAAGGAAACTATATTAAGGTGTACATTGAAAAGAATGGATGTAATACTCTCTAACCTACATGGAACAGAAGCAGAAATAATAATTAAAAAAACATTATTATACATTAAGTAGGGTGGACTATAAAATACCCATTAATCTAGAAATAAATTACAGACACTGAAATCTTTTACAGCTAGTGTAGTTTTTAACTTAATTAAATGTGGTGTTATTATTATTTGGTAGGAAGTGCCTTATTCTGTGATACCTAATTATTTCTTTGAAAAAGTCGCATGTTCATCTTTATAACTGAAATTAAAAATAGGCCGTAAAGTCTCACTTTGATTGAGAAACTCTTCCAGAATATGGAAAGAAGCATTAATTCAGTGCCCATCTCCTGGATATCAGCAACCATATTTAACAAAATGCAATTTAAAAACTGTTCCTTCCTGCCACGGGGGCTGAAGTATTAGCTGCTTGCAGTGCTCAAAAATGATCCCAATTCTTCGTTTCAGGTATGAAACTGGGCTGCACAAATCCAAAGTGGTTAATTTTATCAGGATCCCAAAAAATCTGTAGCAGTTGGAAAGCAATTTCTTCCCAGCTATTAGCTCCATTGTCCTCATTAAATATCTTTTCTTTTGCTAGTTAGATTGGAGATGGAGAATATCTATTCATGATCGTATTACTGAATCATTTCATAGCAGTGGACAAGCTGCAGTGGCCAACATTTAAAATTTGGGTACTTCAGTTTATCAGCTTAAGTCCTGATTTCCAGGCATGTTTTCTTTCTCCAAGGCTGCAAAAATACTCACCAGCATCTGAGAAAATCAGATCACTAGTATGAGTTCTTAAAACAGAAGTAAGAATTAGGAAGCTAATTTGGAATGCTCTCCTTTGGCGATGGTCTTGCACTTTTGGCTACCTAGAACCAGTTCTAATCGCAGTTCAACAGCAGCTCCTAGTTTTATAAAAGAACTAACACATCATAAATATGTGATTTTAAAAAAAATTCTCATCAATCCTTCTGACTTTTTTCCTCCCCCTGGATTTGTTATAGTCTGACACCTTCTGCTTCGTTTGATCTTTCAGAGGGTTTGGGTTTTGTTTTTTTTTTTTCCTCTCTCTGGCACTTTCTGCCTTGGGATCTCCAAAGCACAAGGAAAAACAGTAAAAAAATTGTCACGGTTGCATTTCCAACCCTTTGTGGTATAAAGAGAGCCACAATTAGACAAAACCAATTGAGGGTCCAGTGAACTGAGGAGCAAACCATGCTTTGATAAAAGAATTTATCTAAGTGCAAAGTATCATTATAACATAGCTTGGGTGGAAAAAGGCTTCCTTCCTCAGTCAAAATTTCTCAGAGCTGGAAGAGCATTTTCAGATTACTGTTACTGAAGTAACCATCAGGGTGTTCAGCAAAGTAGTTATCCACCTCAAAAATAAAGGTTACAAAATAAAACTCTGTTTCTACTATTTCAAACATGGATTTTTTCTCAGCTACAGATTCAAATGGAAGCGGATGCCTAGGAGCCTTGTCGTCATTCAAGGAGTTATTAAAGAACAGAAATCATCAAGAGAGAGCACAATAGCAGATCGGGTTGAAAAGTACAAACCTTTTTTTTTTTTTTACTGACAAGTCAAATATCAAAATAAATTCACTTCAGGCACATTCACATCAGTTTTCATCAGCTTTCTCACAAGGCTTTTATTAGCACAAATGATCACAGAAAGCAAACTTCACACTGAAAGTGCTCTGCCCACCTCCGAAGCGTAAGTTCATTAGGAAGGATTAATTGGTTGAAGGCATTATCTCCTTTGAGAGGTCTTTTTCATGTTAGCACTTAATAATGTTCACTCTATTCAAGCTAACTCAGGAGTGTAACTTTCTACCGTTGTTCTGAATAGGCAAAACATCACTTTCTCATCTCAACTATTTTTATTTCCATTGTAATGAAACAACCGCCCTTTAGCCAGTGATCAAAGGAAGATAGATGCCACGGTAGAGGACAGAAAATGAGGTACTGGTGGTTCAAAGGACACATTATATCTACTGATGTGACCTGCTTTTGCTCAGCGAATTTATCTATGAACATCTCGACTCAGAGGTACAGGGTAGGCTCTAGCCTTGTGCGATGCTTTGTGCCGAACCCTGCAATAGCTGAGACAGAGTTCTGCCTTTAACAAAGAGCTTTACTCACTTTTTGGGCATTGTGAGGGCCTCTGCACATCCATCACTGAATAACAGCCCGCAGGAGAGACGCACCAAATCACATTTTTTGTAGACATCTAAAAGCACTGCCTGCTGTTGATGTCATCTGATGCCATCTGTACTCAGGACTGGGAAGATTTAGAGTATTTGCATTTGCTGTTAGAGGAAAAAGAAAAGAAAGTTTCCAACTCTTTAGAAAAGGAAGGGTTTGATGCCAGTGCTCTGTCTCTGCTGGTTGTGCAACAGGTCCTATGAAATGCAGAATTTGCTGAGGATTGGGTCTTACCATTTTTTACGTGAATGACATTGCAAAGTGCTTGTTCTGTATTTGTCTGAGCATTTCAAACAGGATGGTTCTCCTGTACTGTGCTGGTGGCATCAGCTAAGGTTTTGTAGCTATCGTAATTTCCTTCTCTTTCAGATAACATTTAACTTACATGCAAAATATTTTAGGAAGAAAATACAATAGTTTTAAAGAGCTTAGGGTTTTCTATTGCTATTTAACGGGCTGCATTTTATATGTCTTTTAAGTTATATGATTACAACAAGAGAAACCTGCCACCTTTATGGTTTTCTTATTGTTCCTACTCTAAATCTTGGTTTTCTGTGTTTAAGAACTTCCCCCAAATTCTCATTTCTCAAGCTGAAATTTCTCAGGCTCAGTTTCATCTTGACAACAAATGTCTCTGGAACACATGAAGACAAAAGCCGTGAAGAGAATGGCTTTTCACTTAGTCTCTTACCAGAAAAAAAAAAAAAATGCACATAAATGCTTTCAGAACTTCTAATCTAATGGGAAAAATCATGAGAAGTGATCATTGGCACTGAGGGAAAGGGCTTTTCCTTGTTCTATGAGAGACTGATGTTGAGTGATTAGGTTATAGAAACCTTTGCAAATGAAGCAAAGGCAAAATTTGGGGGTTATTTTTGCCCCAGTTGAGGAAAATGGTTTCCTTCTTGAGGTGCCACCAGAAGACAACCATATACTTGAAAGGCTGAAAGGAGCCTGAGGCCTGGCGAGTGGCTCTGTCAGCTTGGCTGGAGGGGAGGGATAGCGTGGGAGAAGAGGTGACATTAAGCTGGTGCATGGGACATTTGAGGACAAGCGGTGTCCCTTGCACAAAAAGGATGATGTGAGCCCCGCTCCTGAAGGGTTTGCTGTTGTAGATCTTCTTTCCACTAAATATTTAAATATTATCTGTTTAACCTGAGGTACATGTTAGCTAAAGGGCACGTTTCCATCTTTACAGGATGACAGCAGAGAAAGGGCCAAGAGAAGCAGAGGAGCCTCATGGTCAGAGCGGTGACACTTGCAGCACGTAGAGGCAGCAGGCGAGGGCAGGCCAAAGGTGCTTTGGGGCGGCCTTGGGGCTTTGATGCTGAAGTCCTGTCCTGCTGTTACGGGCAGGTATTTCAGACGGGCCCCTGGGGTGAACCGATGCAGGAAGCCTCCTGCGCCCGTGTCCCCACAGGCAGGGTGCTCTGGGGAGGCCTTTCTCTTCACTGACCCGTACCCACAGATGAAAGGGGGCTGAAACAAATGTTGTGGGAAAATAGGAAGCTATTCCAAAAGCACACAAACAGAAAAGCTTACAAGATGAAGCAAGATTCTTGCAGCGGTTTCCCTCCACCTTTGCACCCTGGCAGGGTCATCTGAGCCCCGATGGGAGCGATGGGGCTTGCACAGGTGAGAGGTTTCTTGCTGGGTCAATGCACCGAGGACATTCCAGCTGAAGAAACGCCATTTCTTTCCAAAGTGCAAAAATGTGAGCAAGATAAAAACCTTTGGTCTGTTCTGCATTCAATCCCAGTCCACACACGCTGCAAGTGCTTGAAACGCAATTAATAATGTCAGAACCTTTTACACTTTTAGAGAAGTTATTTATTATTACTATTGTATTGGCATGACACTTATCACCTCAGTAATAAAGCCTCTCACTTACAGTAATGGATCTATCCTCACAGCCTGCCTGCAAGGAAAGGAAGATTTTAAAGATGGAAAATTGGGGCCCAGCAAGATGAAGTGATTATGGCCAGACTGGGGAAGCCCATCACAGGGCCCTGTGCAATATGCAGCTCTCCTGGGCAAAAGGATGGCCCCTAATTACAAAAAATGAACTTCTCTTTGCAGGTTCAGAGTTAAATGTTCCTCCTTTGAATGGTCAAGTGAGAAGTTTTTAATGACAGGTACTCTCTGTTGTTATTTCCAGCCTCATTTTTGGAAGCAGAAGATGACAGACCATGCTGCAGTCGGGGTGTACGTGAACGCTAAAGGTAGATCGAGGAGTGGAGTGGCACAACCGGAGTCACAGCCAGCCCTGACAAACTGGGCATATGAGCTTTCAGAGAAGGTAGGAATCACCTGGCACAGAGGCGAAGTCCTGCCCAAACCCAGCCCACCAAGAAGCAGCATCCTGCACCACAACGCTGGTTCTCCGCCTTCAGAGCAACTTCAATCTGCTAATAAAATTATGATACCTGCTGGAAAACTGCTATAAGCAGCCACTGACAGCCAGAAGACAACCCACCAGTTCTGTTTTGCCAACTGCTAGCTGTCAGCGGGGAACACACTCGGTGTCACCATGATGAGCTCCTGCGTTTCTCTCCAGAGGATTGAAAGGTGTGATGCAAAAACTTGCAACATTAGGAAGCATCTCCTGACCAGTTCCCAGTGCCCACCTCCCATCCCCTGGGCCATCAGCGCTGGGACTGGTTAAGGGCTGGTTCTCCTTCTTCCTGGCTTCTTTCCTCACCCTGCTCTTACCACATCTTGATGCCAAGGAGCTGATGACTCTGTGGCAAAGCAGGTGCCGTCCGGTCCATAGCAGCCCTGAAACGAAAAGCAGAGCTGAGCTGTTGTGTTTGCAAAGGCAAACGGAGGGGAGGATGGGGAAAGAAAAAGAAAGAGGTCGTAGAAGAAAGACTGTTTTCTATATTCCCTACTTCTTTCCTTCCCTCCCTAGCCAGGACATAATTCTGCTCAAGGTGGAGTTTTTGCCTGTGCCTGAGTGAAATTTCCTATATTCTTACATTTTTCAATTTGTGACACATAAATAAACGAGACTCTAGTATCAGTAGAAACGCTAATTATGTTCAAAAGCAGTTTGTTGCTGAGTATTGGAAGATGTATTTAAATTCCCAGCAGAACGAGAATGAATCTGGGGAACATATCTGCTCGGAGTGCTGCTGCTCTATATGTAAGGGGCCCTGAAGTACAGCTCACCCATACAGAGGAGAAAGCAAGAAGTTTAGTCTCCTATTAATACCCCTACCTGGCTTTGTACCATAGGTTATATTAATGTCATTAGTTTAAAATTTCAAAACCATCAGAAATATTAATAAACACTAAGCAGTGGCTCAGGAATAATTTATACAAAGAGCAGTGAGCAGTGCCTGTTGTTTTAAGGCATTTGTAACCAGGAGAGGTGCTCAGAGTAAAACACCAAGACGAGCGCAGGTCATTTGCTTCATGTCACCTTAGGCTCTGAAGCAAAAAAAAAATTTGCATTAACCTTTGGCAGGAATTGCAAACGAGTCACTACAGAGGTTGGCCACGACCCTGCATCCCCCGAGCACAGGAGGGAAGTTTTCCTTCATTCAGCTGCCTTGCCATAAGGCCATGGAGGGGGGATGCTCTGCTGGGAAGGATGAGACCTGGGAGGCAAGCCGTAAGAATTAAATAAGCTTAGGGAGGATGTCTAGACCGAAATTTATATCTTTTTGTCATTGTTATCTTTAAGCACATGTAAAAACAAGTCCCAGCACGAGGGGGTAAGTTCGGGTGAATAATTTTTAGACTGAAGGTTATTCACAGTTGAATTGTTTCATTCTCCAGTGTTAATTATTTCTTCTTTGAGTCACAGGGATTTCTTTGCATCCCAAAGTGGATAACCAACATATGAAACTGGAGAATAACCTGGAGATGATAGTAAATAATGGAGAAGGTCTGTAAGTCAAATGTGTTACATCTGTAGAACTTTTATCTGCATTTCCTCAAACACTGTCCTCTTTTCCCAAGTAACAAGTGACATGATCTGCACAAGCACGACAAACCGAAGTCAATATTTGTCTGCATGAAAACATCTGCAAATCAAGATCTCTTGGACTGTTTGTTCAGCACTGAAAGTATATTAGCCCTTCTTCCGGAAATAATAAAATCAAAACATTTACCCTCTGAATGATCATTTATATACCTTGTAAAGTAAAACCACTCTGAGTCAGGAAAGCATTGCAAAGCGTTCATAAAAGCAAGGGGCTCAGTCTTGTCGTAGTGAAGTCAATGGCAAAGTGCCCGTAGAGTTAAAACCTAAAGAAAACAGCCACCGGAGCAATGAGCTGTAATCTTCCTTAATCCATAATATCCACTGTTGACAGATACGTACAGAGTGATTAATAGGATGCTAAAAAATGTTAACAAAGCAATAGGGACTTAGAGACTGCTCTGAAAATGTCGTTATCACGTTTATCAGTTCACCAGAGATACCATTATTACAATGTACAACAAAACATGTGTTTTCTCTGTGAACGTGCTGGCAGGTCTAACCAAAAGTGTCATCAACAAGTGGTAGCAAAGCTCCTGTTCTGCTCTTCCCTGTTCCTTCTCAGAGACGAGAAGAAAAGCCAGCTGGGATCTGGCCATCTCATGTGTTCTACAAACCCTCCTCAGACCTGAGATCTTTCCAGCTGTATCTTGTATTCTCCAAACATTCATCTTGGAGGAATTTTTTTTTTTTTTTTAAACAAGAAATTGAAGGAAGGAGCAGAAGTGGGGGAAGACAGTGTTATTAGGGGTGTCTGTCTGGACCCAGAGGTACTTGCTGCCCGGCCAGGAGTTTGGGTGGCTGCCCCTGGGTGAGGAGGAGCTGGAAGGAGCAGTTCCAAGCCAGCTGTTTCTTCCCTCGGGAAGCCATGGACCTGCTCCTTGCTAACTGCAGCGTTGGGAACTGCCATGAAACTCATTGCTGAGTAGGGCTCATCCCGGACCGAGATCAGCGAGGTTAATTTGGCTCAAAGCAAAAGTGGAGGCAATCTCATGCTCCTGACATCCCCTTCCTCCCCTCGTCTGCTGCGGCACCTAGTTAGCTGTCTGCAGACCTGTGCTTGAGAGATAACTAAACTGCAGCACTTCAGCTATAAAGCAGGAAGAAAAATTCAGCCCTAGAGTGAATTTTCTGCATCCCTTGTTGGTACCCATGCTGTGCAACCACAACTTCTTTATAAGCCGGAGGCCGGCACCAAGAACATGACTCTGCGGTAGAAAAAAGTGTGGTCCCCAACAGCTGGAGTCAGGATGCAATGACCCAACGAAGAAAGCTGAGCGAGCCAGTGCTCCGTTCATCTGCCCGGCTGCCTGACTCTGTTTCTTCAGCAGCATCCCAGGCTGAATCCCAAGATTTAATCTGCTGGCTGCTGCAGCCCTCTCGTGGCTATGCAGACCCAACCGCACGGCTGCTGGGAATGCACGGATCGAAGTGCCGTGTGGGAAGAAAGCACGTTTTAAAAAGCACAACAAATAATTATTAAATAGCATATTCATCCAAGAATAAATATACAAATAAAGGGAACAGGCACTTAGGATAGCAGTTGTTCCAAGTGTACAAGCAGAGGTGTTGTTAAATGACTTGCTTTTCAAGAATCAAAAGAAAAATTACAGATAAAGCATTAAGCAGCCGAGCTTTTAATGGAGTGCCCTGTTTCATCTCCCTAGGCTGTCACTAAACAGTCTGCTTTGAAGTGCTCTCTTTCTTTTGAGCATTTGCACATTGATTTACAATGGTGTGGGTAAATATTGTGCTCACCAGTTTTGCTTACTGGAAATGTGTCTGCTCAAGAAAATCCATGGAGGGGTGAAAACATCCTGGGCTGGACAAGGTCTGGGGCAACCTGGCTGGTTCCAAATTTCTATAAAGACCCACAGGTAGATGGTTCTTCAGAGCTTGACAAGCAGGTCTGGTTTTTGGTATAGAATCACAGAATCATAGAATGGTTACTACTGGAAGGGACCTTCAAAGGTCATCTAGTCCAACCTCCCTGCAAGGGACAGGGACATCTCCAACCTGATCAGGTTGCCCAGAGCCCCGTCCAACCTGGCCTGGAATGTTTCCAGGGATGGGGCATCCACCACCTCTCTGGGCAACCTGGAACAGTGTTCCACCACCCTTGGTGTAAAAAAATTTTTCCTAATGTCTAATCTGAACCTACCTCCCTCTATTTTAAAACTATATTACATTTTGGTTTTCCTTTTGATCTGCCAGGGAGAGACACAGACATCACTAACACTTGGAAATAAACAGTGGGAGTTAGTAATGGAAGGAGAACGTTGATGGGAGCAGTGCTGAGAGCCCATTCGACAGCCCAGCCACACACTCCCTGCCCAGTGCTGTCAGCAAGTACAATCAAAGCAGCTACCTATAGCATAAAAAATAAAAGGCATCAAAAGTAAAACCTTGTGCATAGGTATGGGGTACTCTGGAGGAGCTTGTCCAGTTTTGATTGATGTTTCTTGCACTGGTAGTACTTACAGACCAGAGTGCCGCAGTCCTGCCAGAGGGATGATGTCACGCTATCATTTCCCCGTCACTTTTCTCTTTTTTCCCTTACAGTAGTTTGAGAGGAAACATCTGCAGGAGAAACGGCTGTATTTCAAAAAGATGTGAAAAGAAACAAACCAAAACTGGAAAAAAAAGAATACAAAGCACAAAGCGGAGCCGTGACGACTGTGTGAGCTGACGTTACCTTTTCAGATGGGAGCCCACCGGCAGTAACCGCATCCAGGTACATAGAGGGGTGGGCTGGGGGAGATTTAGCAGGGTCCGCAGGACTCTGGGTGACAATGACATCTAGCGTTTTCCAAGCCAATGTGCCACCTCATGTGTTTGTGGTGCTGGAACAAGCCTTGTGATCAAGACCAGGCATCAGGAAGGTGGCGGTATCTGAGCCCCTTCAGGTGGACATGGGCACATGCTTTCCAGCTTACGCACGGAAAAATCAGTTTATAGAGGTGGGCTGTGTGCCTGCAGGTATTTTCCATCAGAGCTGGTGCGTTCTGCCCTGAGAGTTATACGCAGTGACGCTGCTGAGACTTCAGGCCCCTTTCCCCCCATCACCCAGCCCCCGGGCTGCACAGCACCAAACCCCACTGGTGTCCTGTGCAGGGTCTCCCGTTCTAGCCAGCTGCCCTAGCAGCACCTCCTTCAGCCCTCTGAGCAACTCAGTACCCTGTGGAAATGCTCCTAACTTACCTGTATCCACACCTTAACCACATCCATTCTGTTTAAGTAACGTAGGTGCTGTTTTGCTGTGCTGCAGGGAGCCAGCCCACTCCCATGGCTGTGGCACAAGGATGAGATGCCCAGATCTTCCGTGTCCTCAGGCTCATCTTCCTCACTTACAGGAAACCCTTAATGCTTTCATAAAATTGTGGTTTATACTTTTTATTATTTTTAACTAAATAACCTTTTTGCTCTTAATTTTCTGTAAGCCCGCACGTACGGAACAAGCTGTGACTTATTTTTGGTTTAAGATTGCTTTTATTTTATATGGAGAAAAACAGTAGTAAGAAAGTAACAAAATTAATATCTGCCTGCAAGAGCACAGGGCAAGCATCATCCTGGGATCAAAAAAATTTCTCCAAACACAAAGGCTGATAGATTTTTAAGACATGTCTCTGTTGTGAGATGCTGAGATGCTTGGGGCAGCAAATACCTACGCTGATAGAACCATGCGAAATAACCTGGCACAGAGCATCTTACAGCTCAGATCTGGGCGCAGCGAGGCGCGTTACTTGGGTGCAAAGCAGTGGGGACACCTTGCCGGTTTTGTCCAGGTGCAGCTGGAAGCAGCAGGGCTGTAGGCAGCCAAGTATGGGGGCTGCAAAGCGGCACCTGGTCACACAGACACATCTCTGGGTACGTAAACACGCTGGCTCTATAAGAAAAAAGTCGAAATCCCAGCATCAAAAGCACAGACAGGATGCACACCATTAAAAAAAAAATGCCCGTGTAGGCTTTTAGTGAGATGGAGCTCTTTACTTTCTGGAAAACATTCTTCTAGGGCTGGACTAAATAGCCAGGGCAAAATCTTGGCCCCGTTGACCTCAGCAGGACAAATAGCTCATCCTTGGTGCGGCAGGCGGCTCGTCTGACCCTGGCTGGGGAGGGGAGGCTGCAGCTGAGCCCCACTTTCTTGCTTCCTTGCCTTCTTGCCTGCCAGTTGCCTTCTTGCTACTCTACGCGCTTCAGCGACCACATCGCCCCAATACCCACCCTAAGCTGTCGTCTGCGTTTGGTCCGGACTCTAGGATTCAACCACAATCATACTCAAGTTGTTGTTGAAGATGATCCTCCCATCTTTTTTGCTGCTGCACTCAGGCTGGCAGAGAGCCTCCCGCAGCTGCCGCCACAGCCCCGACGGGGCCGTGCCCAGGAAGTTTTTTGTCCCCGTCAGGAAATCCATCATGCTGGCTCCAACTGGGTCCCCCTCAATAAAGCACTCGGTGATATCCCAGCCCGACGGGAACTCATAAACACGATATTCAACACCCAGTCTCTTCAAAACATCCGTGATGCCATTGGAGGTGATGTAGTGGCCGCTGTCGGTGGAAGGCAAGCAGTGTCTGTACTTCTGCCATAAGCTGGCCCATCCGCTACTGTCTGCCAGAGCAGGAAGGAAGGTTACTTTTGCAAAGCCAAGGCAGTCAAACACCTGCTGATGCAACTACTAAATGACTTTGAAATGCTCCTTCGCTGCTGGCCAAGGCCTTGCCAGGAGCAGGAGAAGAGCTCTCCTCTTACTTGAGTCCACTGATAAATGTCAGTGCCTGGAGAAGGGTAAAACTCTCCTTCAGCCCTCCTTCCAAAACTCTACTGTTTAAAGGAAACTCCAAGGAAACGGTTTCCAGTGCTGGATTTGGCCAGGAGGAGTACACAGAGATACCAATGCATGCTCATGTTAACGGCCACTTTGATGGAACAGAGCAGATGTTTTTATACATTGAACCTCAATTTTAAGTATACATCAAAGAATACATACCTGAGAAGCCAGTCCCAGCTAGGAAGGGAAACAGCCTACCAGCGTTGTTAAATGGAGTTTTAACGGCAAAAGTGGTGAAATGTGCTTTATCCACCACTGGGGATCTTATGTTTTAATCCTAATATCTTGGGTGCCACATTGGCCCGGAAATTTTCGTGTTTTGCCACATGAATTGGGACAGAAATTTGAGCGTCTGTTGGAGCCCCACTGTAACCAGCTGCGCGGTGGGAGCCAGCCCTGCTTAGCAAGCTGGGGATTCATGAATGGCACACTGGAAAAAAAACATTGTCTTTTTTTTAATAAGTACCACGAGGTTGTTAGTGGCTCTTTTTCCTGTCCTTCCATAAAGCCCTCAGCTCTTGGCAGCTGCTGTTGTCCCGCTGGGGTTTGGGCCATCGCTGTGTGGAGGGAAGATCCCCAAAGATGGGCCCTCCCAGAGCTCACATTGTACAGTGCTCATTTCACCATGAAGACCCTCATTCATTAATAGTCACACAGCTCTCCAGCCAGTAATTTCACAGCAAGAAGTCTCTGCGAGTGAGAGAGCAATTTGTCTACTTCATAAGCAGAGAAGCAAGAGCACGAAGGCTACACCTATGCCATCCCATCAGGCATTGGGGTCCAAGAGGCTAAGCCCAAGATGGCTCGTTCCCTGTGAAATACAGCTTTTATTTTATTTAACTAATAAACGCTACTCAAATCCCAAGATGAATATTTGTAGTTCCTATACTTCAAAGCCCTTCAAAACACCAGCAAAGAAACAAAAAACCAAAAGGCTCCTCTTACCTGATAAAATTATGATCAGGAGTTTACCATGATGGTCAAGGCAGCTGTGGAAAAACTTGATAGTACTGGGAATATCCTCCACACGATACAGCATCTGGAGATGACCAGAGTGACACACAGACATTCCTCCTCCACATGCAACAGCCCTTCAAAGATTCTACAGAGTTGTTCTTTTAAATTATTTCCCAGTTGCTTCCCAGCCTGTCCTGGCTCAGCACACACGTTTAGGGATGCCCCGCGGGGCTGAGCATCACCAGCTCTCCACCAGCACCAACAGCCTGGGGTCGGACCAGGGACCCTCTGCTCAGCCTGGGCCACCAGCCAGATGCTGACCTGCTTCTTGCTGCCCTTCCAGCCCAGTTTTGTGACAGGAAAATATGCACAGAGGGGAGTCCCCTGGTTTCTGTGGCTGGTCCTTCTCAGTGGGGCCAGAACTGCAGTTATTGCTCATGGAGAACTGTGCTCGGCTCTGGTCCCCCTAACGACGCATATGGCAGAAATGAAGGGAGCGGTTAAAGCTAATACTCCCATGTTGAGGCAATACTCCATTACCTGGATCATGTGGATGAAGTCAAATTTCTTCTGTGCACCTTTCTCTTTCACCTGCTGTTCGTACTCTGAGGAAGTGAGCTGGTGCCAAATAAAAGAGACATTCTGCAGATCTGGAGCTTGGTTCACCAATTCTGTTTTAAAATGAAGAAGAAAAACATTAATTCCTCAAAAAAAAGTCAGAGAAATACATTTTTCAAATCGATGGTCCTTGCTGTGTCCCAGGCAGCAGGTACAGCCTCACCTTTGTAAGCTGCCACGTGCTGTGGGTTGGGCTCTATGATTTCGTTGTCAATACAGACCCCCGGGTGCGCAGCCTGCAGTATCCTGAGCATTTTCAAATCCTGCTCCCCTATTGAATAAACACAAAGTCATTATTTAAAAAGGAGATGGAAGGATGCCGGTGCACCTGCCACCTACGCTGCTGCAGGGAAATCGCCCAAGCCGAAGTGAGGTACCTTCTGCCTTCGGCTTGCATGGTGGTGTCTAACCCGGCGACAGTCTTACCGTGATGTCTTACTGCTCAAGGTGACACAGCGCTATGGATAAGACTGAGAACAAGGAAGAGATAAGCAACAGCCCCGAAACCTGGGTCATGGGACAAACAGGTCAAAATAACCAAAGATTAATTAAAAAAAAAACAAAACAAACAAGCCAGGAAGTATTAGTTTTCAACAAAACCACAAAGTTGGAGTGGGTGCAAGGAGGCAGCTGGCACAGCTGTGTAACTACATCATGGCACAAGGTCGTCCAAGCCTTTGGTGTTGCCACGGGGAGGTGATGGCTGCTCTGCCACTGGTGTGACTCGGCTCCGAGACGTGGGGAACTGCATGGCAAGAGGAAAGACCCCTTGTCATGCGCTACCTTGCATTTTTCCTCTTTGGGGACCGGCCACACGGTCTCAGCTCTGGACATTGACTAACTAGCTGTTATCTTGGAGCTGCAAAGAGAGACTCACATATTTGCATGTAGGTGCCCTGCAAATTTAGCTCTTGGTGCTCCTCTGCTGCTGTCAAGCTCTGGAGCAGCAAACAGCAGTCTGTTCTTCTGTCCTGGGAAATTTCCAGTCTTTTTTGAGGTGATGCAGGTCACTCTCATTCTCCCCTAGAAAAGCCACAATACACCAAGTGTACAAAGTCCATCTGGTTCATCTGGGACCATGCGAGTTAATAGCAGAGGTGACTACCTTGAGTGAACCTCTGCAAGAATCCTCTCTGTGGCTGACGGTGGGGCCTAAAAATAGTCCTGCCCTTGCAAATGTCACACACAGAGGTCTTGATACAAGATACTGCATCTTCCCTGGCCTTTCAGCTGATGTACTAGCTACGAGAAAAGACGTCATCTTTGGCAGCAGCAAATAGAATTCAAGGAGGGAAATATCAGCCATGCCAGCGCTACGGGGACATCCAAGGAATGACGGGTCTTTTGAAATTGGAGAAAAATACCCAAGACCGCTGAGGAATGCAGTGGCAGCAGCACAGGGCTGGCCAAAGGCACAAGGAAAGAGGCTGCAGCTCCATCTGTTGAAGGTGGGTGCATGGACCAATATTGCTGACAATGGTATTTCGAAGGAGATCCCCAGAGTAAGCAGGTGAATCACTTTAGACAATCCTAAATGCCAGTTAGTGTGTGCCTGGCAGGGGTGGCACGAGCAGGTAGAGGTGCTGATGTGGGGTCCTAGCAGGCTCAGGGCAGGCAGGAGGGAGAGCATCGCTGCCCCACGCCCTGGAGCCACCGATGGTGGCAAGTGGGTGTATCAACAGCAAATGGGCATTTTAAAAGTTGATTGGGTTTGTTGTTTGTTTGTTCACTCCATCTCTGTCAAATACCCTAATCCAGTTTTTGCAAGAGCAGGTAATAACGTCCTCAACTGGGACTGCAAAAACACACAGTAAAACCCAACGCTTCAGAGCAAGAATTTCTCTCCTCCAGCTTGCCCTGCCAGTAACAACCTTTCAGCAGTAACCACAGTGAGGTTCTCCAGCAAGAGGAGTGAAACCCCTCTGCAAACAGCAGCCCACCCTGGCACTAACCAGAAGGTTACAGCCGAGATCGTTAAACCGGACACAGGAAAACACGGGGTGAATGAGAAATTGTGATCGGCACTGGACAACAGCCTTTCAGGATGTGGGGTTGGTCACTAATCCCCGTTAATATTTTCATCAACTGAACTAATTCTGGGGGCTCTGTGAAATCAGAGTCCGAGCTAGAAAGGTCAGGGATCAGCTGTAACCTTTTGCTCAATGCCATCCTATCTCGACTCCCTGCCCAGCCACAGAAGTTCAGCTCTTGCAGCCGTAGCAAGCTGAGGGGGTGCGAGCCTGTACCCCTGTTCTGTCATCTGAGAGGGGCAGTTACCCAGGAAACACGGGAAATTTCGGTTTTTACTTTTCCATTAAAATGTCTTCTGAAGAGGAAATAGGGAAAAATAAGGATGGTGCAAAAAGTTCATTTTCCCCTTGTGTTTTCTTGGAGCCAAAACTTCAGTTTTATATTACTTAGTGAAAATAGAGTGTAATTGAGAACTGAATGATTTCTTCCTGCTTGCTTTCTCATATGCTCCAACATATTCCCAACTGGGTAAAACAATTGAGCGCTATTTTTCTCTTACTCAGGAAAACAAGCAAAAAAAAAGTGAGAGAAATACTTTCATTTGAAAGTACCAACACTTAAAATACTTTTAAAAGCAAAAGCAAACTGTGACAAATCAAACTGCCTCTTCTTTTCTGTACTTTCTGTTTTCTCCCAGTTTCCCTAGAAACAAAGTTGGATGTTTCACCACTTTTGGTTTTTTCTCTCCTTAAACACAAATGCATTTAGAACAGCTTTAAAGCTGTTTTTCCAAAAGATGGGTTTCTCTCTGGGGGGAAATACCATTTGCAGTCAAAGCCTACTTATTGCTGGATAAAAATACAGTAGTAACAAAGAAGACCCTGATGCAGCTCCATGCTAATGGTTGTGGCCAGCTGGTTTTGCACCACCTGAAGCAGAGCATCGCCCAGCGTTGGCCTCTGAGATCCCTAAAAGCAAAGCAAAACAAGAGATCCCTTCAGGTGGGATAGTCTCAGACAGGACTTTGGGTGGAACGTCCCTCTCAGATGTCTCTCATTCTTTCCAATGAGGTTGAAGACCCTCTTGTACCTAACCTGGAGCAGGACTCCTTGCTTTGACACATATAAAGTCAGGTGAGAGTCATCAAGAGGCAGAGACTAAACTAAAATCATCCCACTCTTCTCAGTTCTCAAAAACATTTGAGCAGCAGCGTTTCAGAAGGGAGACGGGAAAGGAAGGGAGGGAGCATCGCTCTCGTCCCAGCTCCACATCTTGTTTTGCCATTCTCTGCTTCAATGAGAAGCACTGTTATTAACATCTGAGTAATTGTCCCCACTGCCTAAAATTTCAGTAGCTCTTTCTGCTACCCGTAGGGACACCTCATCCATCAGCATCAGCTCCTTACCTGTGCCGCTTCCAACTCCCAGAACATTTATAGTCGATTTTCCATTGCCGAGACTGAAACGATAAGTACACATTACTTAACCACGCTGTGTCACACGACCTTATGTTTTAATCTTAATATCTTGGGTGCCACACTGGCCCGGAAATTTTTCATGTTTTGCCACGTGAATTGGGACAGAAATTTGAGCGTCTGTTGGAGCCCCACTATAACCAGCTGTGCTTTGGGAGCCAGCCCTGTTTAGCAAGCTCATATTTCGAAGTACAGTAGGCACCAGGATATAGTGTTTCTCATCCTTTGCCAGAGAGTTTTCTTCAGGCTGTGTCTGGCACCATGCAAAAAGGCCTCAGGGAACCCCAGGGTGAAGGGTTCCCTTCGGGGTTAGCGGGGCTGTGCCTGCCTGGGATGGGCACCACTTCCCAGCCAGGGTTGCAAAGAGAAGGTGAGCTGGGGTGAAACCTCTGCACCTTCAGGAGATGAGTTTGTTTTTCCAATTTTGGCTATAAACACCCAGAAAAAGAAAAAAATGAGGCTATCTAGGTTGCTAGAAATCCTTTCATTTCAAAATTAAACTTGGTTTGAAATTGGAAGGGAAGGTCAGGATCTTCAATAATTTTTATCTTAGAAAAATTACTTTTGAAAAGACAAAAAAAAAACTCCCAGTCATGTGGTTCCTAGCAGAATATTTAATAACATCGTGCCTCAAGGATGAGGAGCCCAGGATCCTGGCTCTGACATGCTTTATGGCCTTATTCTCCTCTAGGGCACGGACTGTGCAGAGGGATTGAGTTTCCCATACACAATCTCAGGATCTGCTGCAGCAAAGATTCAACGAGAGGGGAATCCTAGAGAGTACGAGCTAGTCACAGAGCCTTAGCCCTAATGAGGGTGAAGACCCTTTGACAGACCCACAATTAGCATCATAGGAAGCCACAAAGTTTTGCATTGTTTAAAGTTCACTTGAGTAAATTTTCCATTTAAAATTTCCAAGTACAAATTCTTTTTAATTATTATTTATACTGCTTATTTTTATACATATATCTGGTCTGGAGTTACCTGTCTAAGCTTTTGCTCAATGGAGAATATTGTTTCCTTAACATCTAAAAATTACCTAAACTTGAAAGATCTTTCTTGTGGTTTGGATCTAGGCTGCTCTAAAACTTACCTGCAATCATCCAGACTTAATATATTACATCAATACTTCACAAAACTGATTATCATTTAGTACTTAAGCAATGCAAATCGACTTAGGATAGAAATAAGGAGGTCTTAGGGGATTGAGAAAACCAAGAATTAGTCACTAGAACAGAATTAGAGATGTGTTTCTACAAGGACTGATGTGTGATGAAGTCCCAAAAGCAGGGAGACAGCACAAGAGAGAGTTTTGTTTCAAAAAAAAAGATTGAACAACAAAATATACTTTAATCCTTGGAAAATCAGCTAATGAAAAAATATGGACATGAAAATGAGATCTTGATTCTTTCTTAACATAAGCTGAGAGGCAGTGGCAGCACAGTGTATTAATTGAAATAGCACGTCTTCTGGAGTCACTAAAGAGAATATCCTAAAGACCACTATTAAAGGACTTAAAATTGAAAAGCATTAGAAGTTCATTCCCGCCCCAGAAGACCCTTAAACATGTTTGCTGACCCTTGTGCACAGATTGCCCTCCCAAGATAACAGATGGCTTTCCCACACCGGTGGAAGCGCACCTTACCTAGCCATGATGTTGGGCATTTCTTCCTTGTTGAACTCGTCCATGCACTGGTGCTCTGTTGAATGATCCAAAAATGACTTAAAGGCCTCTACATACTCCTCAGTCGTGAGACTTCTCATGGAAGGGATCACATACAGCTCTTCAGAAACAAATATGAATTGTGTGTTAGCGGCTTCAAGGCAAATGAGGGATCAAAGCACTTACCTCGTAGAAGAAACCCAGCCCAACCCAACAGAAGCCAGAGATTCTGGAAGACGGTATGGAGGATGCATGGCCCAGGAGCCATCCATGCAGGTGGGTTCATGCAAACACTTTGTAACCTGTTCATACTCAGAGTCTGAAAATTATTCTTAGATGGCCCTTGACATCAGTGTATTTTTGTTAAGTGCCTCATTACTACAGGTCTCCCTGAGGAAAATATCCCCATGATTTCCTGAAGACACTTAGATAGATAGGGGGTACTGGGCTTGCAGAAAGGGAGGTAACTGGAGTGTTTTTCTGGAAGACTCAAGGAAAGAAGATGAAGGGAATTGCACAGCAGCTCCACACGTGGAGGGGCTGCCGCTCAAGAACATACTGGATCGCATAACTGAAATCGCCAGCTGTGGTACACTTGTTGTTAGGGGTGATGCCACACAAAAACTGCCACCTGCACCTTATTTCCAACTCTTTCTGGTGTGGGACTATGGTGTTCTGCTGGAGAGGTGAATTCCCCACCAGGAACTGCAGCTTATGGCCAGGAGAGCAACTGATAGCAAAAGCATTTCATCTGAATGGGCTTGTACTCAAACCTGAGCGGCTGAGACCAAGATTTCTAGCTCTGAACCAATGCCTAGAGCTACTCAAGGGGCTGCAGGCAGCTACTGCAAAAACTCACACTCCTGCTGTCTCATCCTAATGACAGTGCTCCTGCCAGTGCACAAGCTTTGGCCAACTGCTTGGGTTTGAGGAGCAACAAAAAGACTAAGACTTGAGGCTCATGAGAAGATGTCATTCAGTTGAGTACTGGCTCTGAGGTCTGTCTCAGACAGAGAGCTGCAGGAGGAAGGCAGTCATAGTGCCAGTTTTAACGTGTGAGACCAGCACTGGAAAAGTAAAATTCAATAGAAAAAAAAAATCAGCTTTTCCTCCTAAAAGAAATGAGGATGAAGGACAGGACTCAGCAGAACATCTTCATCCTCATTTTTACCTGTTGAGGAGCTGCAATATTTATCATCTGCTTTTAGTTGCCACTGATAAGAAAACTTTGTCTGTCTCGTACGGGACTGTGCAACCTTAAATTGGATGCCTGTGCTGTTTCCAAACCCACGTGTCACTGACAGCTATGTTTCTGGTAGGTATGTATGGACACCCTATGTCCATGGCCCTATCAGAGGTACAGATATCCACTTCTGTGCTCAAGACTTTGGACTATACCCTAACATAAACCCGAAATCACCTGAATTGCAGTCAGTTCAGCATCTTGGGTTTTATTTGGTTGTTTTTTAAATGATTTCTAACTCCAAAGGAATTAACCATGTTTGTTGTGATAGCAAGCTGGGTGGGTATTTTACTTTAATCTCTTTTTTTTTTTTTTTGTTTTCTCCCAAATACCTGAATTATCGTGTGGAGCTGTCAGAATCTCTGCTTCAAAGTTCATGCTGGGGAACCTATTCCTGTAAGGAAAGTATAGCACTTCAGTTATTTGAAAAACCTGCACGCTTTTTTTGAAGCTGCATTGAAAATGCAGAACAAAAGGAAGATGCTCCAGGACAGATTTTCCTCACCTGGTAGACAATACCATTTGCTCTCTTTTACTAGAATAAAGTCAAAAGTTCGGAGTTAGCTGATCATCCACAAGTATCAGCAACGGACTGGTCACCCGCACCAGTGCCTGTCTGAGGTGCCCTGAGGAAGCTTTTCCTCCCTCTGGAGAACTGTTAACCAGTCAGCACAGCGGAGGGCTTTAGGCCAACCGGTATTACACACGCTATGAGACCTTTCCTCACGAATGGAGCAGAAGAAATAGCAGTGAAATTAGGAGAAGGCTGCAGTGAAATTAGGAGAAGGCTGCAGTGAGCTGCAGCATCTGAAGTGCTAAAAGATCTACTTGGCCTAATGTACCAGGGACCTTTTTGCTGTGGATTTTTATTTTTAAATTCAGTTTTTCCTGGCTGCAAATATTACATTGGGTAATACGTAGAAGGCACAGGAAGCACTCAAAGGGCAAAAGTCAAAGAGATCATTTGGCCATAAATGGTTTAATTCAGTCATATGTTTTCATTTTTAATTTAGGGGGTTTTGTGAAGACTTCCAGCAACGACATCGCATCTTTCCTTTGACAACATGCCTTGTCTGTAAAATAGAGATGAGGCATCATCAGCAAAAAGAAGTGATGAACTTAAATTAGAGAAGGATCTCACTTCTGCAAAGAAAGTGTCAGAGTGAGGCTATCTATGCAAGGGGAATAGTCATCTTCTGCATAACCACATTTCAATATCAAGATGCACAGCAAGATTTGGGGGTGACGTTCCTGCATAATCTGGGTTTAGACACGTTGCGGCTCCCAAAGCTTTGCCATTGAAAAGTGCTTCATGACAAGAAGTCTGCAAGAGCAGTAAGCAGCCCCAAGCCCCTTTTGCCAGGGAAAAAGCTCCAGAAAAAAGGGAGGCTTGTAGTAGGGCTTTGAGGTTCAAATATGTAAAGACTCAGGTAGCAAGGAAATGGCCACAGGTACAAATAATGTGCCGCTTTGGTTAATGAAGGCAAGACAAGACCAAGGTGAAGCAGATGCCTCGGAGGCACCGGGGCACTGCCAGAGTCCTGCAAGACCAGTTGATTTCATGTGAGTTCACAGCCAAAGTCGCCTACCTGGCTCCCACAAGGTACCTCAAAGGTACCACCACCTTCACCTCACTCTCCTCCCAAAAAACTCTCAGAAATTCAGCAGTAACAAGCCTGAACTCAAATTTCAGCAGTCACAAGTCTGAATTCAGCCCACCTCTGTAAGCCCCAGCTTGGCTGCAGGCCAGTCCCTCCGGTCTCCACTCACCCCTCTGACCTCTTCCATCTCTGCCTGTCAAGCTGGAGGACTATTTTGTCCTCTTAGCTGGCTGAAATGAGCAAGATGGTTTTCAGAATAAATCTCCCACCAAAATGCCGAGGGGTAGCATGGCTTCCCCTGCACGGAGAGGAGCAGCTCTCAAGGGCTGGGGACACAAACTCCATTTCTGACCGGTCAAATGTTTCCAGCCATCCCAGGCGACCTGCCAGGTGACCTGGACAGACTGCGGCACAAGTATTCACCAGGACGGATAACGCCAAGTTAACTTTTCCACCAAGACTTTTGCCATTTCTCCCCAGGTAGGGTTTCTAAGATTGATTAATGCTTGTTGCTGGGAAGATGAAACAGGCTTACTTATCTCTGGGAACAAATGGACTGCCTCTAAAATCTCATGTAAAATCTAGCCCAGATCTGAAAATTCAGTGCAATGTTTTGAGCTGTCCATCCCAAGACCCTGATGCCCAGCAGCAGGGCTGAAGTCGTGACGGCCAGGAAGTGGGATGCTGGTGGGCAGCTGGTCCTGCCACGGCTCCTCACCATTATCAAGGTCTAAACTCTGCCCCTCCACAAACCGAGCAGGTTGCGTTGTGGACTGCAGGTGCAGGGCACAAAGAGAATTCACAGTGCCACTTTGAGTTTAAAAAGTCATTACGTTCAAGGTGCTTCTAGCCACATAAATTGCAAGAATACCTTCATAACTCATAATTTCATGACACCTAAACTTAGCTGCTGAGGGTCTCCTCACAAGGGCTAGCTTAGCCCCCGTCCCTCCCAGGGCACGGGCACATCTGCTGTTACCCCCACCGAACGCACGTCCGCCTGTGACACGGGGACAGCGGGGGCTGGCTCTGCCACCCAGCCGGATGGCGGGGAAACGCGCACCCTCGCTCCCTTCCAAAACCCACCTACCTCTTCATCTCCGGGGCTGGGTCCATGGTTGAGGCGGGTGCCGTGCTGGGGCACGGCGGGCTGGGCACGGGGCTGGGGATTAGCTGGGTGCTCGGCCCCTAAGTTCGCATGTCCACCTGCCGCCACACGCCACGCCGGCTGCTCAACCCACCGCGAGGCTGGTGGTGACCTCGGTGGCGTGCGGCTGCGGCTCTGCCGGCAACTGTCGAGACAAGCAGCGTCACTGGAGTGAGAGGGAGAAACCTGAGATCCACGGGGAAAGAGCGAGGGGCCGGGACAGGCGATGCGCAAGACCTGGCGTCTGCAGGGCTGCCCTCATCACACAGGAGCTGCGGTGTGTCCAAAGATAGAGGGGAAAAAAAAAGGGGGAGACAGATTGAGACTTCAAAATCTTTACATCCTGAGCGGAAGTGGCAGAGGGGTGTCAGCTGGCAATGGGCAGACCTGGGGGCCATTTCCACCTGGTTTTTAATTTGCTTTGAACCCTGTCTCTCCCTCATGCTCGCTACCCCGAGTGGGAGGCGATGCTTTCCCACATCCTTGCCACGCAGCTGCCTGAAGGACGGACACGCTGGGGATGCTCTGGGAGATCCCTGCTTTCTCTGGAGACAAGAGGGGCTCGCTGGCTGCCCGGAGACCTCAGCAAGTGAATTTTCTGTCTCTGATTCAGCGGGAAATGGGATGTAACAGCAGTGCCTGCCAGCGGGCACTGCAGCCCTGTGGGCATGCTGGCATCCCTGTGTCCCTGCGCTGCAGAAGAGTCCGGGGGGGAAAGGCAGCTGGGGTGGGGAGCAATGATCCCAGCCCACTCCCACTCTGCTTGCTATAACACAGGGATTAGACAGCAAGGAAACATTTTTGGGGGAATTTGGCTTCCAGATGGATTAAGTTATCTCCACCCTAAGGCAGGTCTGCAGCAGCAAGTTGAGCTAGAAATGGCCACATCCCTGCTCTTGACCAAAATATTCAAATTAAAGTGAGGAAAGACCAAAAGATCTCAAATGCAGATTTGACTCCTGATGCCACCTGACCACCCAGGGGGTGATTTTACCTCAGCCATTTCCATCCCTAAATATTTCCACCAGAGATGCCACCCCCTAAGCACCGACCACACACCCATGGAGGGCAGCTGGCATTTCTTAGCCCAGCCCCACACACCGCAGCCGCAGCTCCTGGCCATCCCCCAGCCACCTCTGCCTCGTCCAGCTAAGCCACCCCGTTCGCTTGGCCCAGGCACCCCCGCTTCATGCTGCCGGCAGCGATGGAGACCTCGCAGGTCCCAGCAGAAAGCCGTACCTCCCCAGAGCAACAGGAGCCGTAGAGGAACCTCCACCATCCAGGAGCTGCACAACCCTGGGAAACCTCCTTGTAGAGCCACGGGGGGCTGATACCCCTCCCCGACCCCCGCTGCGTCCCCTCCCTGCCCCCAACAGCCCACGTAGGCGCATGCCACAACTGAGCCGGCATTAGCCTACAACAACAGCCTTTGTTCACCCTGCGCTGAAAACAACAGGACATTGTGGGCAGAACTGGCGGCGGGGCGGCTTTGGAGGATGTACCCTCCGCACGCGGTGCTCCTGCTTGTTCTGGCAAAGCTCGTGACTAAATCCGCTCAAAACCGTGTTTTTCGCGCAATTTGAAAAAGCTGAGGGTTTTTGATCGGTGAGATGATGGCTAAAGCTAAAGCCGGGCTGCAGCAGGGGGAAAAACAAAGCGACAGTGTTTTCCCCCACGTGTTGTGGCTGCAGTGGTCAGTTTTGGGCTGATCTTGCAGAAATAGGTCATTGATGTTGCCCAGGGGTGAGCCTGCCTGGGGCTGGTGCCGCCCACAGCGCCGAGCCCCCTCCATGCTCCATCTCCGTCAACAAGTCTCAGACCTGCGTCGCCTGGCAGAAAAGTCTGGGTATCTGGAAATCAAATTTTAATGCGTTTAGCTTCTGAACAGTGATCAGCTCTTAGGCTGATGAATGTCAGGAAGGTCCTTGGCATTTTTACAGAGTTTGCCGTGGTATTACTAGTTTATTTTTTGAGACCCTCCCAGCTCCCCCTAGAACAATGAATTACAGCCCATGTAACACAACTTGGATTTTCTTGTGAGCAGAGCAGCAGTGTTTTTTTTTTTAATGAAAGTGTTTTCATCACTTAGGTGTTTTCATCTGTTAGATATTTTCAGTTTCCTAGACAAATCTTCTAAGGTATAACTGGCAGTTTTGTATTCTCCTAAGTGAAATATTTGGTGCAAATATGTTATTCTGCATTGGACAAGTTCTGCTAGAGAGGAAGGTAACCCACAATTTTGTAGCATCCATTTTCCTGATAGTTAAAGACAAAATTTCTCATTAAGGAAGAAATTTTGTTTTGCATTAATCCTATCGAATACTTAACAGCTCCCAGGCAGTGGTAGATCTTGGAGTTTAAGCAACAGTATTTCTTTTAAGTGTGCATAAAGATTTTTCTTTTACTATAGGAAAAATAATATGGCTTCTGGTAAGTACTAAAAAAGAAGCAGAGAAGCAGAACCCATCCCTCCCTGGGGGCAACAGCACTCGCTGCTGCCGGGCCCAGTCGCTCCAGCTGTGTTTCAATTCAACCTCCTGAAAAAAACGAAGCATCCAGGTCTGGAGATCAATTATTTTTTTTTAACATAGCCCTTCCTGTCTTTTTATCAATGCCTGGCTGCTGGTGCAGGTCTTCCAGACCTTTTAAAACTACCCTTTTCAAACTGTTTGCCTAGAGGTCATATCTCATGTAGTGGTAATTATGGAGCTCAGGCGAGGACAGAGAGAGGGTTCAACGTGACCGCCTTCCGAAAAGGTTCTTTGATGCCAGGTGAAGACCAGCTTTTGCTCTGCAGACCATACAGCATTCAAAAAAAAAAAAAAAAAATCTCTCTGAGAGCAAAGACAGGTAGGGTAAAGCGTGCCTTTATCCCTCAAGAGCTCACAGGTCTTCAGCGGGGAAAAATACGCTCAGAATTTAAATTTCCCTGGCTGTACCTGTGCTGCTGCAACAGCGGGTACAAGTCCAATGGAGGTGGCTCGCCTTTCACACAAGCTTTGGCTGATCGTCTGTGAATCTTTCTGGTTTGTCCTGCTCCTAAAAAGAATATCCTTAGCTAAATTAAAGCTTCTTTGGAAGTCGGGTTAGTGTTTCCTTTCCGCTCGCTGTATGTTCTGCCGTCTCTCAGACCCTGGTGTTTATAGCAGCCAGCAAACATCGGTGCTGTTGGTGCCCCGGAGCGTGGCGGCTGGTCCCTTTGGAGCCCAGCAGATCTCTGCTGCCGCAGCAGCTCTGGCCACAAAGTGAGCAGAGGAAGAAAACCGCTTTGAAATTCTGAAAACTCACCGAGGAATATTTATAAAAAATGGAATCCGAAGAAATACATCAAATTGAGCAGCTTTGACTCAGCCCAGCATTTCTGATACAAGTTTAGCAACGTGCTTGTCTATCATTTAGGTGATTGTGTTAACAAGCAGAGGAGAAAATGTGGGGACTACAGATTTATTTTACCAAGAGCCACTAGATGGGGATGCAAGGACACTTTTCTGCTCTTCCTCGTGCATTTGGATCCCCATTTAGCTGTGCTTGAGCTGGCCGTTCCTGCAAACGTGGGCTGCTGTTGTCTTTGCTTTTTCTTTTTAGGAGCTGACAGAGGTCGTTTGGAAACTTATCACTAGCTGACTTTTCATCCTGTACAAATCAGGCCTCAGGCAACGGTTACGATGCGATTACTGCTTGCTGAATATTATTCTCTTCATCGAGGCTTGGCAGAGGGAAGGGTGGGTGACTTGGCTTTCAGTTTGTGGATTAGTCTTCTTTCAGAGGCTGTGGAAAGGAAAGGTGCTTTATCTTCAACAGAGTGTGGAAAAAAAAAGGTATTCAGCAAACTGGTAATCTCTGAAAAGGGCCATACTTTGCAACGGTTACCGTGGGGAAAAGTCAGGAGAATTTCCTCAGGGTCAATAGTCAAATCTCTGGGCAATTATTTTTTCTCCTCCTTTGAGATCTATATTTCTCCTATGAACAAGAGAGATCAAATCAGCAAGATTGGTTTGGCAGAGGGGTAGGCAGGGCCACTCCATGGTTCTGTACCGTGAGCAGGTACGGGCTGCCGGAATCCACGCAACGCCTAAGCAATGCTACGGGGGGTGCGGAGCCGGGAGGGCTCCAGCTCTACAGCAATTTTCAGCTCTCATCTCCATTCACCTTGGACTTCTTTTGTCTGAAGTGTCAGGATATTTTTTGGTCTTATTAATTCTCAGCTCCTGGAGTCTGGTGAATGTGAAAAAACTCTCCTGGCAAATTTTTAACAGTAAAAGTCCAGTTTCTGGGGTGTGGTGGGGTACCCAAAATGTACTCCGGAGTTCAAAACACAGAAGACACTTTGAAAGAGGACCAAAAATGGGTAATTTAAAGCAATTTCATGAAAGCTTTCAGTGGTTGGTGGGGAGGGGGGAGAGGGAGTCAGGATGTCTTGGAAAGTCTGAGAGAAAAGGCTTTGGTAAATATCCTGAAAGCAAAATAATTTGATATCATAGTGACAAATTCAGAAAACTGGGAGAACCATTCAAACATTTAAGTGATGAAATGTCTTTCCCACTCCACATGGTTAAAGCATGGAGTTAATGCTATCAGTTCACAGCAACCCATGTTTAAGGATCAGGGGCCAGAGACGTGGGGATTGTTTTGTATTTTAAATTCCATCTCATGAATTGCTAAAAATGGATGGTTACCTTTCCTTTAAAATAAAGAGAAGTGCAATTGCTTTTGCTGGGCAAGAGAGTGGGAGGGTGGTAGGGGTGAGCACTGGAGGGGCACTGGGAGGGCAACGGTGGCCATCACCAGCAGCTCGAGCGGGTACTGCAGCCTCCCTCTATTTTCTTCTTTTTTTTTCCCCCTCCACTGCTTAGTAGTCTCCTCATGGTGACAACAAAATGTCTGTTTTCCAGGAAACCATTTGAGCTTTATGGATTAGCCATGGTAGGCACTTGCAGACCTCCATAAAGCACATTGACACGCTCTCTGGTGTATTACTAACTCGACTGAAAAATTGATCAAAACTGATAGAGTTACAGGGCCCCGAGTCCCTTTACAATCTGCCGGTGTGTTGCTCAGCTCTTACAGAGCTAGCAGAGACAAAGCCAGTGAAAACTCTCGTCAGGAAAATACACCTTCGTCCTGCCCTTGGCTCTGCGTCGTGGCAAGAGCCGCACGTCTACAGCGGACGATGTGCAGGATGTGCCCCCTCCCACCCCCAATTGCCGCTGCTCCTCCTGGGGCCAAGCTCCCTCTGGCATCTGCAGGCAAACCCAAAACACAGCGAGGAGTGCCTTTTCCCTTTCCCTCTCTCCCTCCCAGCAGCCCTTCCTTTTGCTCACTGGGAGCACCAGCCCCTCAGAGCAGCCCCCGCACTTTGCGAGGTGTTTGTGCTTTATTTCTTTGGGAAGGCAGCTGTGTACTGGGTGTGACGTCTCTCACCAAGCATCCTCTAGTGTCCTGGTCCTCCAGAAACGCCTTCTGCTTCTGTTTATTATTTACGGTTGGATTTTTGACAGAATCCCAAGTGAAGGCTGAATAGCAAAGCCAATACCTGATTCAAAGGGTTTCCAAATGAGGGGTCAGGCGGGATACAAAGGATATTAAGATAATCGACAAGGGATCAGAAGGGGATGAGATAACGGAGGAGGTAAGCCACTCGCTTCCAGTCCTAAACGTGCCACCGGAGCCAAAATGCTCTCCTCTATGAGGCGAGCACAGCAGTGCTGTGCTTGCCGTCAGACTCAGCTCAATAAAGCCGATCGACAAACACAGACAGATGAACGCAACGATATGATACGCTCACAGGGGAAGAAGCACGACCAAGGAAAGACATCGCTCACACACGTCTCCCTGTGCTGCCTTCTAATCACGCACTGCCAATGGGAAAAGGGCAGCGAGGGAGATGCTCATTTTCTTCAGCTCTTTGGAGTCACGACACAGCTTAGAGCCTCCAACAGCGTTATCTAAACATGGCTTTGAAATTACGTCAAAGTATTATCATCGTATGGTTTTATTAGACCAACATATGTACAGTAATGGCTGGTTTTAGCATAGGGAGCAAATACTAATTTTAAAATTTTATATGTCCATGTGGACAGATATACAGGATAGGCCCCAAAAAGCCAAGATTACTTTACCGTGACCATCAAGCACAGGCAGCCTTCTACCACCTCACAAAATACTGAAAGTTTTCCAGTTTGTAAGCTGTGTGCCACTGTAACACCTCAACGGTTTATTTATTTTATCTGAGTGTATCCAAAAATAAAAGGATATTCTACAAGCTGCCATTTCCCCCAGCCGTGAACAATTTCTGCTGGGCTCCTCACCAAGTCCCGTGCTCTGGCCAGCTCCAGCTGGGGTGAACACCCCATAACACAGCACAGAGCAGAGCTGTCCCTGCAAACGTTATCGTACATAATCCTGCCACCCTCGTGAGGTGACCCTGACCAACACCAAGGCGCAGGATCAGCCCAAGCAATCCTTGCATGGCAGCCCCAGCTACCTGCATGGGTAAAAACATGCAGCATCAACTGTGGACAATACTAAGGCATTTAACATATTTTCAGACAATGACGTTATTTAAGTCATTGTTATGGCAACTGTAAGTCCTTCATCACCTCCACTGAGGCGATGACAGGGCCTGATGACCCTGGCTCCCTCCCTCTGTCCTTGCTCTCCCATGTGGCCAAAAAAAACTTATTTCCTTTCCCCCAGACAGATTTTAACTACTTACCCCAGAAAGGGTCCGACTGCTGAGTTGGGAGGTGACCCACAGCTCCAGACAGGTGTGAGGAGTCCCAAACTCAACACGTCAAGACCATGGCTGCTTCAAAATTCTCAGGAAAGAAAAGCAGACAAAGCAGCTCCAGTGTAACTGGGCCATCTCTTCTTGCTCCGTGGCTCGTGCCATTGGGCTCATCCTTGTAGAGCCCACATCCACGCCGCAGACCTCACGTTTGCCCCCATGTGGTGCCCACATGCTTTAAAATTAATGCCCCTGATTGCTTCCACTCGCGTATCGCCTAAGGAGTGCATCCTAAATATGAATAACATTGCTGGGGCTGCTGAAGGTACCTTGTGCAGTTTAACGCTCTTCGAAGAGCACTGGAGGGAAGAGGCTTGGTCGGCTCCGGCACCTTCCCGTCTGCAGGATTTAATGTGATTCCCCAGCTGTTAGCAGACCTAACCCAGAGCTACGGTTTTCATCTTTTCCTTCCCATCCTTAAATAATACATACGTGAGCGAGCTTTCCTAAAGCAGGGAAGATGCTTTTGATCTCGATTATTCGTATCAGCTACAGTGAGAATATTAAAATTCAGGGTTTGTTACCAACACTTTAATTATTCAGTGTTATCAAGTTGTCACCGGGCCTTTAATTATTTTCCAGTTTATACCTAATTTCGCACACTCTGATTGCTTTAGTGATGTTAAGTTAGGTCTGCAACTGTAATAGAAAACGTCCAAGTCCTTTATGATGCTGGGGATTGGAAATGACAATGTTAATAAAATTGCCTCATCTCCTGGGCTGCCAGCCGTCATCAATATAGTGTTCACCTGCAGTTGGCGTGCTATTTAATTCTGCTCTTTTGGTACCAATAAACACTTAATAATAGATTCAAAATGAGTAAACAGGATATAAGACTGTCTGTGGTTCTGCATCTGCTTAAAAATTGGGCACAAGACCATAAAATCTCACCGTCAACGCATCTCAGCGGCGAGCTTTGTATTTCGGACAACAGCGTGATGCTGGGAAAGATACTGATGTACGGGCACGCGTGCCCAAGACATGGGTACCATTCTGGACATGCAGCTGCAGTTTCACAGGTGATTAACACCAATTATGCAGCTCGTTACCGGTGTTTACAGAGATGGTTTGTTTTAACACACCAGGAAATTTTGACTCGGCAAAACCTTATGCCAAGAAGGAAACCTTGGTTACAAGGGGGAAACTGGTGCGGAAACACTCGCGCACCTCACTAGACCCAGCAAAAGGCAACGTGCCGAGCTCCTCGCCAAGTCCAGGGCAGCAAAAGGGTGGGATTATTTCACCTGCAGGTGGGAATGTCATACCTGCTGCCGATCTCCATTACTGGAGATCTTCCCACTGCTGTGCACTCAATAACCCTGCATCTCTGAGGGCAGATGTGAAAAGAGGTGTTATCTCCTCTTTTCACCTCGAAGGCCGTTACCATTTTGTTCCTGATGCACAGGTAAAGTCTGATGGACACTTGAAGTAGTTCTACCCTAGACCAATGGCTGCTCCCTTCACCGCAGCCAGGCCCACAGTCCCAGCTGATGTACGTGCCCAGGAGGACCACGGGCATCCCCAGGCTGTGCACACCGGTCCCACCAACGCTGTGTGAGTCAAACGGTCTGAAAACCAGCTGGGTTGAGGTTTTCATTGCTTTCCCTGTGATACTGCTCATGCTAACAACACACTGGGGAAAACAGCCTAACAGCAGACCTGCCCAAACAGTGTCACCAGCTAGGAGTGACCAGGGATGGTTAGCACTGGATGGAGGCATGAGGGGTGAGAGGTGCTGGGAAGGAAGCCAGGCTGGAGAGGCAGAGAAAGGTTTTGGGGAAGAGCTGCTGGTGCTGTACATGGGGAGGGGTCCCCACACTCAGCCTCAGGAGAGGAGGGGCCTGCCCTCGCTCGCAAGGAGGGGAAATGACCAAGTTCAGGTGATCACCGTGAGGAGGTGGCCAAGCAAACAGGAACAGAAGAGGCACACAAAGCATGCCCTGCTGTTATCCCAGGTATTGCTCAGTAGCAAAAGCAAAAGCATCCAGCAGCAGCTCACCAGGACGCTGGGGTGGGGTCACCCTTTCCTTTACGTGTGTTCTTAAAGCCCTTTGGCATATCTCATTATTTTATGTCTTGGAAGATTGCTTGGAATTACGTGGAAGATCCTCCAAGCCCCAAAGCCCTTCCCAGCAGCTCTGCGGACGCCTTGGGCTCTCCCCTGTCACTGCATCCTCACTGCCCTCTTAGGCAACTATCTCTTCAACAAACTCTTCCAGTTCTCAGGACTTGGAAATTTCATCCCACTCTTCTCTTCGCAACAGAAAAATGGGCAAAGCCCCCCTGCCCCCATTATTGTACACAACCCTGGTCCTGCTGCCTACAAACAGCAAAATAAGGAACTCGTGTCTCACCCTGCTCTGTTTTACACCACGTTTGAGCATCTTGGAGACAAAACACAGGGCGAAAAGCCTTGAGCAGGTCAGCATCTCCAGACTGGGGTCTCCCAGTCACCGCCGTACTGTGACTGCTGGCAGGTAGGTGTGTGTAAGGCTTCCCGGTGCCTGCCCACCCGCTGCGAGCCGCCTGGTGCTCAAATACACCGTTTGGCACGATTTCCCTTCTTACTATCTAATGACGCTTCTTGCCTGGAATTAATTACTGGATGTACAAAACAACCTTTCTAACCAGTGCCTCCACTTCTAGCCTGCAGCACCTTTTGCAAACAAATTCTACACGTTTGAGATTTAAATCTGCGTTAAATGGTTAGTGCTGATCTTCTAGAGACGAGGAACCAAGGGTTGCTAACACACTGCCCAAGAGCTGAGGATGGCTGCGTGTTTTACACCGTTCCTCTCTCCGCTAATTGACTTCACGCCACACGCAGCTGGGAGCGTATTTGCGTCCCCGAAAGGACCGCCGCACTCCGAAGATGCGCGTTTTCACACGCCAGTCTGACAGCTGGACTCACAACTGTCCCCCCACCCCAAAACACCCACACCACACAGATGTGGGTGATTAGTGCCTGAACCAGAACTAACTTCTCAGAAAATTGTATTTATTGCAGGACAAATTGACTCTGCTACAGCAGAAGCCAGAATAATTGCCCAGGGGAGCGCGGGGCTTATCCAGCAGTTAATTCATTATTTTTACCTGCTCAGAGCCGGGATAGAAACAGCAGGCAAGGCGGCAGCAAACAAGGTACAAACTCTGGTATCTCAGGATCAATTTGTTCAGATAAAGGCTTATTGCTATCACAGCAAGGTTGCAAAACACCTCTGCAATCACTTACAGGGCAGGGGAAATAAAAGGAGGGAGCTGGTTTACTACTGTCCTTTAGATTTGTGGTAAGATATACAGACTTCAGCGCAGTTAATGCTGCGTTTTAGGCTTTGCCATGCCTTCATACGCACCCCGAAGTCAGAGCCTAGAGGGGAAACGCATCTCAAGTTGGGCGGGCAGATCCCATCTTCACAGCGGTGGCAGGATAAGGCAGCCAGCCCCCGATGTGGCTGGTCTTGCCACGTGTCCAGCCTGATGCTTTAGGAAGAAACAGCAGCTTGGAAAAAAAAGCATTAACAACCAACAGCACCAAAAGCGATGCAGGCGCTGAGCTCTGCTGGCTTTCTAGCTGCACTTAGCCTAGCCGGGCTGACTTCACTGCCCGCTCCCCCTTTTGCTGCTCTGACTGCACCTCCTCAAGGAGCAGGGGCTTCTCCACAGGTGCCCAGGGTGCCCCCACGTCAGCCCCCATCTCCACCACCCGCTCTGTGACCCCATCCGTGCATGCGAGCCCCCGGAGCATCTCACCCAGCCGCGATTTTCACCCTGACAAGTGGCGTCTCGCAGCCACGCGATGAGACACGCCGTCGTGCCAGGGCACAACTTCTTCAAGGGCCTCCGGAAGATCTGGGAAGCCAGTGTTTTTATTAAAAAACCAGGCCATTCATCAGGGCAGGCGAACAAGCTCTGGCACCGCATGAAGTCCAGCATGGCCTCGAGGCAAAGCAGAGCTGCTCCTAACTGCAACATCACCTTTAACAGACCTGACAAATTGGACCAGGATGTGTGTCTGTTGAGCACAGACATTGCCTTGCCTTTTTTTTTTTTTTTTGTAGTCCTGATCCATGCAGGGAATCACCATGAATCTTCATTTCCTTTGCTGCATTCACATTCTGTGTATGTAGTACATTTTTTTATATACTAAATGTACCCTATTTTGGCCAACATTCATCTAGATCTTATCAATGTATCAGCTCAAGGCATTAGCTCTATCAGATCCATTATTTCTTTACATTTTTATAGAATTTAATTATTTACTAAGGCAGAACAGTAGGAATACTGCCCATTCCTTCATTCCCATGAAATGCAGAGCTGCCAGGTGAGCGCGGTGGTGAAGAGCACGAGATGGTCTCCGAGCAGACCAAGCCGATGGGGTTGGGGCAGTCACCTTTGCTACTGTGGGTGGCTGGGGACCTTTCCTACACCATACAGGTATGGGACAGGTTCTTTATTTCAATTGAGATAATATGTTAGTTAAAATAATCTCGGACAGATTTATGCTATTTGCTCTACAGTTACACAGTCATTTTTGCTAAAGCAACTCATAATTAATCTGGTTTTCCCTCTTTTATTTGCAGGTAATGCAGATATAGTAATTTTTCTATTCCTAGAAAATAAATGCTTCCCACATGGAAAAGTGGTTATCGTAACGTGAGCATGTTTGGCTCATTAAGGGCACTCGGGTTGCACCCTGTTAGCACAGCCGTCTTTCCATCACTTCCCAAATGGAACAGAAGCAAACACAATAAGTCTGCTTGGAGAAACACCTAGAGAGAAAAGAATAATAAACGCTGTCTGCACCACACTACACAAGCCGCCCCATCGCCTCCATTACCAGCTGCAGCACTGAAAGGTCACTACAGGCATCCACCGCTCCCTCAAAATGACACCGTCCTCTTTAGTCACCTAATGGCTCGGATCGTCACTGGGACCGGGCTTGCCTTTGGCTCTGGAAAAAGCGTAACCCAGGGAAAGGAGCAACTGCAGCACGTTAGCAGGTCTGGGAGGTGAGCAGCAAAATGCATCCATGAGCTAAAGGAGGGAGCACACAGCTAAAAAACGAGTTGTGTTTCCCTTCTGATCCTGCAAACACTTAAGAACGGGGAGATGTGGCCAATCATGAAACAGGAATGAAAGAGTAACGGCAATCCCTGCGCTGTACGGCACCAGTTCTGCACCACAGCTATGGATTAGCGCCTTCTTCTCAGCCCACGCCGTGCCGCTGGGCCTCCAGACGAATTTATTTTGCTCCATTTTAGCCTTGAACACCAAACTGTCTTTTTAAATGTTGAAAATATTTGGGACGGGAAAAAAAAATGTTGGTAGACTTTGCGAATGCGAAGAGCGGCGCTCTGGCCAGCACTAATGGGAAGCGCTGGTTTCTCTGCTTCATCCCCTCACGTATCCATGAGGAACGCGGAAGCCCAGGTCTCAGTGAGGGCTCTGGGCGAGAAGAGTGATCGAATGCATCGTGGATTAGGGTAGGTAACACTTCCAGGACCGTCCTTGAGTACAGGAAGGAGAAAGGGATTGATTTCACCTGCCCCTAATTCGTCTGAAGCCAAGGTCTGCCTTCAGATGGGAAGCAAATAAATTCCTTAGGAAAGCAGGACATACTCTCCACAGAAGAGATTTCACACCAGCATCTGGGTCCATTTGTGCAATTGGTCGCTTGATGAAGTAACTCGGGTGCAGGGCCCCGCACCCACGGCCGGACAACGCTGACACTTCGGTTCTCTCCCGGCCGCACTGCAATAAATGGAGCTGTCAGATCGCAGCGCGCCGATTCATTTTCATTCAGGCACCCATTTCATATTCATCATGTTACAGGGGGACATTTTTATGTCAGGAAAAACACAAATGCTCTCCCGAAATGACTCCAGGGCAGTAAAGAATAAATTGTATTTAAACCTGTATAAGGGTTGCTGAAGTCACAAACAAGGCATAAAATAATATGGAGCTGGAAAGTGCTTTTTCCTTATTGGGTTTATCAAAGTAAAACTAGGCTGGCAAGGTGCTTCTATCTAGCAAATGGAAGTGGTAAAAAAAGGAAATGAAAATTCTGATCCATATTCATTGTTTCAATGTCAGCAAGGGAGAAAAAAGCTCCACTTCAATTTTTTTTTTCTTTAGAAAGCTGATCCAAAGCTTCACAAAAAAAAAAAAAAAAAAAAAAAAAAAAAAAAAAAAACAAAAGAAAAAAAAAGAT
>WHYT01017502.1:969117-1046883 GCA_009806455.1 Tetrax tetrax
TTTTTTTTTTTTTTTTTTTTTTTGCATTATGCTGCATTTCTCAGCCTCATGGACCCTGCAGAGCCACCAGCTCCTCAGATCAATTTCACAGCTTAATTCAATCCCAAATTACCAAATCTATGCAATTACATCGTGACATTTGAATCACTGCGCTGCCCAAGCCGGACCACGAACAGACACAGGGTTCACGTGCATGCCAGCAGACACAGCCCATGGCCGGCAGTGGCTGTCTCTAACAGCAGCTTCACAAGCCTTCCCCTGTTTCATTTTATTTTAGGCCCCTGATGTTACTGGTGAACGATTCCATCAGCATTTTTTTAATGCAGGAAGAGGAAAGTGCGTCCCTAACCTTGCTTTGATGACACAATATCATCTCAAGCAGGAGAAACGCTGGATGGGTGGGATCCTGACCTGGGGAAGGAAACCAATCTGCAACACCATCAAATATTCAACACCCATAATATTCAAACCACTTTACAAAGCTGTGAACAGCACCATAACAAGAGGAGCACTGCCCTCTGTCCTAGCTGTACCCTTCTCTGGTGATGATCTGCCCTGAAGTAACTGCGGATTGAGAAGGATCGCAAAGGTGCTAGGCTGGCAATGATTCTTTTTTTTTCTTCTTTCTAATTATTGGAATAAGCAGCAGCATTGAGCTACAAGTAAATCCAAGCATTCTGCTGATCAGCAATTGTTCTCTTGACTTGTACCTGCCTACAATATTTCTTTTACTAATCATTACAGCACAAAATAAGCCAGAATTGTTTGAAATCCGAGTCCCATCTCAGACACAGTAAAAGACTAATAACGAATGTTGTTTACACATGTTTAATTCAACATACCAGAAGCAATTTTCTCACTCTCTTTAGCATTTTATTTGCTTATAAATACAAGTCAATACCACAAGATGGCACTTTCTTACTTGCGACACACACTATTATGAACACTTACCCTCTTCAAATGTTCCCAGATGTTTACGACATCCAACTTTTCAGTGGTTCTGAAACATTTAAAAAAGCAACGCCTACTACAAACTGCATCTGTGTTTGATGTATATTAAATGAGGTCAGGTAATTAAATTCAAAAAAAGAATTTATAAATATTTCAGATAAGAAAATTTAAATACAAAAGCAGAGTTTGTTATTAATTAAACTGAATAACAATTTAAACTACATGGTTTAATTTAATTTAAAATACTTTTTAAACGATCAAATCCTCTAGCCATTCATCAAAACACCTATCTACTCAACTCTTTAAAAAATATTTTCGGTTAAGAAACCAACTATGCTTTTTCAAAACAATCCTTATTCTGTTCTGTAGGTGGAAATGAAGCCAAATCATATTCCAGACTAGAAAACAGGATAAGAAGAAAGAAACTTTAAAAAAGCTGATAACTTCAGACACTTCAGCTCCTCCTTCCTTGTGTTTCTCAAAATACACGATCTGGTTTTATAGTCTTTGAACGAAATGTAAACACTAGAAAACTCATTGCTGAAATATGTGAAGAATAAAGAATCCTGCACTAATATAGTGCATAATGATGCTGTGTCAAACTTGTCATTTACAGTAAATGTCAGCATTTCCTCAGGATTGTCATGCCTTTTTTTTTTTTTACTAATTCCTTTTGATGTCTGTAGATTCTCTTATTTTTTTTTTTTTTATTCCCATTGATCAACAGGAAGAGATATATTTTCTGGTCTCTTCAGAAAAGTTCCACAAGATCCAAGTCTTTGATTCCATTTTTTTCTTTTTTAATAAAGAGGTGGCAAAATTTTAAGCTCGCAATACTTCTGTTCTGCCCGGTATATTACACATCAGGAGATTCCTCAAAAAACTGAGAAGTCGGAGAGTTCCAAAAAAGAAAGCAGTTAAGGCAGCTGATGTCTACATTTGGATTTCTCTTTTACGTTACATATCAATGTCTCCATCATACGCTAAGGTTAGAGGCTTCTGCTGCGGAGGAGTGCTTTGATGCTGCTTTGTTTTTTTGCTGCAAGAAAAAGAAAAGTATTTCAGGAGACAAAATTACAAGCTGTAATAAGCTCAGAAATGTGATGAAAAACCAAATGTCAGTAAAAAAAAAACCAAAACCACAAATTCCTATGCCGGCTATTTCATTGTGCAAGTAGGTGACACTGGAGTACAGCAACTACTTCCAAGAAAAACCACACGGACCTGCTTGAGTGCTATTACGTGTGTGGTACAGACACACAGCCTGCTGAAAACGGGCAGCCAACTGTGCTCTTCATCTGGAGAGGAAATAAAGCATATCTGTCTCTTGTGTCTTCTCATAGCTGGCAAAACAAGGAACACCTCACAGAAAAATTGAAATATGAACTGTCTAGGAGTGGTATATTCTCATTTTTTCTTTGCTGCGGTATTGAAGCAACAATAATTATTATTGAGAAATATACTTCCTCACCAGCCCTCGAGTGATGGAGAACTATGTGATGTTATTTAAAAAATCCTCTGTATGCTCCACTGTGAAGCCACAGTGAAATGGTAGCTACATGGCCTGGAAAATAAGGAAACTGCAACTCCTAATCAGCATCCAAACACTGTTATTTAAGCTTTTAATTGAAAAGAGGGACTGAGAGAACAAATAAGAGAGTGAGAGAGAGTAAAGGGATTTTGGATGAAAGAGGGAATGATACTGTCGGGTCACAGCTGTGATGCTCTGGTTGTCTGCCCTGATCTGTCAGAGCTTGGGGCAGCTGGGCCAGCTCCCTGGTCCTCAGGGACAGCTGTGGGCACTGCAGGACACATGGGGGCTGGCCACCGCTCCCTTCATATCCTCCAAGAAGCATCAGTGGCAGCGCCTTTCCAAAGAACCAAACCACAGAGCGCAACACTAGCTCTGTCAAACCAGCCCTGCCACCCCAGCCAGCGGTGATCGTGGCTTTGGAAGAGGGCAGACATCTCCCCCACCAGTAAAGCCCACCACCAGTGATGCACTGGTATAGATCAGGGCTTCAGCACACCCAGTACCCTATTTCTAACAGCGGTTGGTAACAGCAGCTTTAGACGCAGGACGTGTTTCCACCTGATGTATTCACTGCAAGAAGCTATACAGGGATTTCCTGAGCTGGAGCATACATCCAGAAAACCAGAATTAACACCAAGAGACCCAATCTCCCGTGAACTGTTATGCCACCTTTGAATCCATTTATCTTCCTGGCATGCACACTCCCCGGCAGCGCTAAGCTTACAAGGTAATAATGCACCGCATGAAAAATAAAATCTTTTGTTTATTTTAAATGATCATTTCATCAGATGCCTCCTACTTCTTATATTGTGAGAAATAAAAATTCCCTAGCGCCCTCTTCTACTCCATTCATGATTTCATAGATCTCTATTGTATTCCCATGTCAAACATCATTTTCCAACTGAATGCCCCTATTCTATTTAGTCCTTCCTTGAGCAGAAGCCAGCTCCTCGATCCAATCAGCCCCCTTGCTTTTTTGCAGTTTTATCTTTTTTTTTTTTTTAAAGAATACAATAAAAAGCCCTTTCTAATCCCAGTAGAAGTGTGAATAAATATAAGGGCCTATTGATAATCAAAAATAATTCTTTCCCTGCATGGCCACCACGCTTCTTCATGACTACGCTGGATAGCATTTACAGTTTGGAAAGTTTTAAATTACTCTGAGGTAGGGGCCAAATGAAGGTATTTAAATAATCCAAGCTCCATCCTTTCCTAAAGCCTTGAAGATTAAATCTCTGCCACACAGAGCATAGTGATATATTTAGGACTGTTTCAATAAAAGCAATCTAGCTTTTATTTAAGGACAAAAGACATGCTGTACTCACCACATCAGGTAGGATGTAAAAATCAGGAAAACTATGATGAGGAACCCGCCAGCTGATACTCCATATACCCACATCTTCAATTTACCATCTGTTGGAAGATGAAGAAAAAGGACAGAGGGAGAAAAGGAGAGAATAAAAAACTTTATTCTAAAATATGCAAATTCTTAAGAAATTAAGCAAAGAGAAAAAACAAAAGCAAAATTATTAGCATCACTGATCTGAAACATAGCAAAGACTGGCCGGGAATAATCCATAAAACAACAACAAAAAAATACTCCTGTAAAAATCAAACATATCAATCATTTTCAAGACAAAATGTGATCTTTGGTAAGAAGCGTAGATTTTCCTCAATGAAAACTGAAAACGAACGCTTCGTCTCACTTTTCCAAAGCAGCATTATTTCATAACCTCCCCTTTGGCTGAGCTCCCACAGTTCACTAAGGGCAGCCCAGGCTCACGGTGCGGCACAAGAAATACAACGCGGCCCGGCTCCTGCCCGTGGAAAGGAACAGGGGCGCGAGATAATTCGCTCAGGAGTCTCGGTGGCTGCCCTGGCAAAGGCAGTTTGATGTTGAGCTGACCCAGGTAGAAAGGCAGGTAACACCTGATACTTTTAGCCTAAAGAAAAGAGGAGTGAGAAGGGACAGGATTGTTCTCTGTAAATACTTGGGGGTCAATTGGGGTGAACACCAGCGAGCGGAAGCGAACAAGCTACTTAGAGCTGAAAAACGCTTGGGCAACAAATGGGAATAAATTCGGCTTAGAAGAAAAACAAGAATATGTTTTGTAATACTAAGAGGGATGAAGTCGTGCAAGAGCTTTCCAGCTGGGCCACGGGAGCAGGAGAAATAACTGGCTTTAAGACAAGGTGAGGCTCTTGACAGGGCTGCTTGGGTTGCGATGCCGGGGGACTCACCCTGTGACCCTTGCAGGAACCTCTCCATGCATTAATAATAATAATTTTTAGAAGACCAATATTTCTGGTTCTTGCTCTGCTCTGGCAGGGCAGTTTTCCTTGGAGGGAGCAGCGGTGGTATTCTTCCCACGCGGCGGCAGTCTGAGCTGATCCGTATCACCAGAGCTGTCAATACGTGCCGGAGGCAGGAATACGAACCTGCGCCGCGCCCACAGACGCAGTCTGACAGAGGCCATTTCAAACTCAGCCATGCGCGCGGGGAGTTAACTTCACGAGACAATGACTGAGTCTGTTTTACATTTTATGTCTGAATGATGAATTTTTTTCAAAGGGAAACGTATTTAATCAGATCCCATTCTTTCTGCTTTTTTAATTCCAGGCTTTGTGGAAAGGCTGAGTACCTCTCACAGATTTTCTCCTCAAAACACTTACAGCCTATCTCCCATGAAGAAGAGCTCCATTCATTAGGTCTGGGTTGTTTTGCTTTGGGCTTTTTTTTTTGTTCTTTCAACTAGAGGTGGCCAAGAAACACTTAGCAGTCCTGCAAAGGGACTGTCACAGTCACAAAAAGTCAGCCCACCACATCTGCTATGAAGGCAGCTATGTTCTTCATCCCCAACATAAAGGCTTTGGACCATGTCATCCTACAATTTAAACAATGCCATTTAAATTGCCTCTCTACTTGGAAAAAGTTTCTGTACCTGAACTCTGGCCTCCCAGAGTGTGGTAAAGAAAGGAGAAACACAGCTTGATTCAAAATCAGTTCTGTGTACTCCTGCAGAGCATTTAAAAGAACAAAAACATCAGCCTCATTAAATCGTAATAAAATTTGTGTTCCAAACTGTAACCGGGAAGGGAAATCACAAACTAACTGGAGAAAGGCATAGATACTTTTACTGACAGAGGTAAGTCCTTAGACATACACACGTGTCAAGGACTGTGGTACTGAAGGGTGGTAAATGCCTTCCATACAGGCAGCGTTCACCACAGACCTGCTATCAAGAGCGTAACTGGTAGGTCACAGCGGTTTCCTGGCTCAGCTAGCAGTAATTATTGCAAACCCCCAGACTAGTAAGCCTGAGAGCCTGTTTAAGGGGAGTAATTACATATTTTGTCAAGAAGTTAGACAAAGGGGAGTGATTTGAAGAGGACCAGCCTTGAGCTGAGGTGTGAAGGACACATAGAGACTGAAGAGTTACCTGCAAGATGCCATGGGGTTGGTGATACACTTAGCACACATGGAGCACCGTTATTCCCTTCCCATACATTGTTTCTGTAACATTTCTACCCTAAAATTAAATAACACCATGTTCTGTAAAAGCTCCTTTGTCCCTATTTCTGTCTTGTAGTCCCCGGGGGAGCACTGGCTCACAGCTACTGCACTGAGGTCAAGTCCACCAGAAGCTTTCAGGGCTGCAGCCTTGAATACTGAATTGAAAAGAGGAGACTGTGGCATTCACTTATACCTCTCTCCCTTTTTCTAACCCTGTAAAGGTACCAGCTGAAGAAATGACACCTAAGTAAGACAGCCTATAGACGGCCACGGATGCTGACAAAAAGGCAATTAACCCCAAACCTGTGACTCAAACTGCTGGTGAACTGCACGGGCTTCTGGATGATGGGTTTGATGGAAAACCAGCCAACTTTAAAAGGCATTGGACCGAGCTCTATTAGCTCAGAGACTGTCAACGCAAAGGTTAACTACTGTATGCAAATCAAATATGTAAATGTAACATTCAAAGTGTGATCGCATACATCAGACAGAATTATGGCTCCCTGAATCCCACAACAGAACCTTTCGTTACATGTTTTCTAAAGTCTCGTGTTCATTACAAACTAATAGGAAACAAATGCAATGTCAGGTAGCAGAAGGAGGGGAAAACTGCACCACCAGTTATTTTAGAGAACAGGGAGAACTAATGCATTCAGTAAACCTTGACATGCCTGACACCTTCCGCTCCCATTTTAAAGTCCTATTTGCATTTTAGAAATTTATTTTGAATAAATTAATCTGAAAAATAACAGTCAACACAGTAATCAGCTATTACAGCTATAGCACCAGTCCTGTGGACCAATCTGGGCACACCCAGTACATGGTTCCAACGGGGAAGCATTTTACAGTGTGGAAGATCCACTTGGGATGCAGTGCTCGGGCACAGCAGCTTGCCTGCTTTTTGTGTTTGTTTTTCTTTAATGTCTTAACTTCAACACTTAAAACTCTAAACTCTACACTTTCTACCCTATTTTTTTTTCAAATACTTTTGAAATACGGCAAGAAACAACCAATGCTTTCTTTAATGAAATCTTAAGTACTTTCTGCTCTGAATCTTCTGAAGCACTAGTGATCAACATCTTTCCTAGTCCAAACACCATTAGATAATAGTTCTAAGCATCCCCCCCCAAAAAACATATGAGCATACTTTTGCAGAATATTATCACTTTGTTCCGTCTTTGCTATCTCTCAACATCAGAGATAGTGATTGCTCTGTACAGGCAAAGGAATGAAAGGTGGCATGTGAGTTAGAAACTGGGAGGCTGCTCTGCAGCTCCCAGACGTGATCCCTGATGTTATTATCTACAAAGCTTGTATCTTTCTTCTACAAAAGCGTTGTAAAGACAATTTATTCCATTCATATTTAAGTTTTTCACCTGGATTAAAAGGTTGAATAGACCATCCTTTGAAAATGTCATGCATTTTTGAGTTGACAGGTTTATTTTTTCCAGCAATGGTCTTAACATCAGCTTTCTTATCTTCTAAACCTGGTACCTTCATGCAGTAATCCAGGAAACCATTTGATCTCATTATTTCTGTATATCCTCGCTCGCAACCGCAGACTCCTCTCTAGGTGACAAAAGGGAATTCAGTATTACATCAAACAGTATGTTAAATTGTAGGCAAACTATGAAGAAACTCTACATGCAACTTTGCCACCACCAAACCAAAAAAGCCAGGAACTGGTGCCCACAAACCCATTTCAGTTCAAAAAGACAAAATATATTGGGGGAATTGGTTGAAAAAGTCAGTAATTAGGGAGAAGCCCAACACACCAACATTTTCACCCTAACAGGCTTAGTAACAAGCATCTGTGGTTTGATCCAAACTCCTCTTGTCAATAACAATTTTCCCACTGACCCTGATGGGCATTAGAAGAGATGAACAAGAAACAACCCCACTTCAGATCCAAACCCTCCCAATGTATTTCCACTCTGGTATTTTGCAGGGCTATCTAAAATGAAGCTTTCTCCCTTATGGCCAAATATCCACTGCCCTGTATCAGTCTAAGCAGTTTCTTCAAGAGGTTTCGTAGAAGTCTGATTTGCTAGGTTTTGTTTTGGAAGGCAGTGATTGTGGGATCATGCTGCTACAGCTTCCCTATGCTTATGGAAGCCTCTGTGTCCGTGGAGGAGCAGAGAGGACGCGCTCTTTTATGTCCTCTCTTATAGAAGTTTACAGTCCATTTTCTATGGCACAGTACAATAAGCATTCAATGAAAATTACACCAAGAGGTTCCAAAACCTCTCTACAGAACAAAACCAAAATTGTAACACCACATAAATACTCCCATCACTCATTTGTGCAGGTTTATGAGGGTTTCCTTTCAGACTGAAATTCCCACAGCTTCCTCGAGGTGGTACCATGGACACACTAAACTATTTTCTAGGTCCTGGAATATATTTACGATACGGAAGCTAATTGAACAGATTTTGTGGCGTTTGTTTCTCAACCATATTCTGCAGTGACCAATTACCTGTGTGCAGTAGGAGAACGGCTTCCTGCATGCTGGGCTGCAGTGCCGAACTTCTGCAGGTTTTGTCCGAAGAGCACATCCTCCTGTAAAAGAAAATACTGGCTGCCTTCAAGGGTATGTTTTAACATGTTTTTGTCTTGGAACACCATAGTGGAAAAAGTGCTTGCTTGCTTATTTTATATAGTTAAGAACCAGTCTATTGAGCACATTAGCAGAATATCTGTAGGCATTGCATTAATTAATTTGCCTTAACAAGGCACGGAATTATTATCATACTCATCTTGTTAATGAAGAACAGAGATATACAGATTTAAGCAGTTTGCCACAGGCCACAGAGGAAGTTGGGTACAGAATCAGGAATTAGACGCACATCTTCTGTGCCCTCATTAATGTCTTATCTACATAAGAAGACATAATCCACGTAACGCCTTTGCCCATTCTCACTTGGGGAAGTCTGTGCTTCTACAGGAATGAAAACATTGTAATGAATTCTTAACTACTCAGCATCCTTTGCACATCAAACTTTTCTTATTATCTTAACTAGTCATTATAAACAGAAGTAGATAAGAACATCTGCATTTTCATTTCTACTCTCCTCATTCACCCTGCGCATATCAAGAGAGATCCTGTGGATGTGCAAGCCCTACTGCCTTTCCCTGTCTCTCGTGGAACTTCAAAGTGCTGACCATGAATTTCCATTTTCATCCTGTGCAGGCAAAATTTGTAGGTCACAGCCACAGCAGGGATCTCACAGTTTGAACACTTGACATTCCTGTGTGTTGAATAGAAGAAGAGGTACAGAAGCTGGGCTCTCTACCACGTGCGTGATGTTCTCTTCTGTTCCCCACGGTCACAGGAAGGTTGCACTAATGGCTGTGCAAGCCAGCCCAGGAAGCCCTTTTAGTACCTGTACACTCATTATCTTCCCGTGACCAACCCAACAGTAGGGGTAACTCATCCAAATACTCTCATGTAATGACATGCATGATGTTGACCGGACAGCAAGACTGGTAAGCTACCATCTGCCTTTCCTATACACAAATCTGAACCAAAATTCTGGAGGCATTAGGAAGGCTTCCAATTGCCCTCTGAGCAACTGATGCAGAAGAAGAAAAACCTGGATGGAGACTTCCATTCATAGTTGTGCATGGCAATTTTTGGATATACCTGTGACATTTATTCCATCTGAGCGCTGACACCACACCGTGCGTACGTTGTCTTGCCAAAGGCTGGTTTTCCACAGGTAGTCATAACACTTCCCTCCTGCAATTATCAATACCAGTTAGTCTTCGCCTTGCAACAAAACCAGAACAAACTCTAGAATCAGCGCTGTGGCCACGCTACCTGAGCAAGGTCGTGTTTCCACTGCTTGTCCGGAGCAGCTCTCCTGGTTTTCAGAAGACTGAACGATAAAAGCCCTGGATCGAGACTGGTGCCCTGTTGTCTCGAAGCTCCTGCCATTGATGCAGGTAAGCTCGCAGGAGCTCCACTCTGACCACTCTGTCAGGTGGCAGTCACCTGCATGTTGAAAGAAAAAAAATCACACGTTTTCAAAAGGAATCAGCCTTAAAGGATAAGGACAATCTAAGTGTACAACAGCTGTAACAGTGAAATAACCCCAGTTTATCACCCAGCGGTATGCATTACTCAGATTTTTTGCTTCATGGAGAATCTCATTTTCTCAAAAAACAAACAAACAAAACAAACCTCTCTTTTTCAGCTGATCTAGAAACAGCAGACTGAGCATTTACCTGATCTGCTGAAGTATAAATTCTTACGATGGCAGCTGACAGTCCTCAGAGCTATGGAAGCATCTCTATCTGAGATGGCTATCACAGGCAAAAAATGTACTGGAACTTTTCAAAGATTTTACCTGGGCAAGGCACAGAGCATGGTAACTGCAGCACACTCTCTTTCGATGGCAGCTCACCACATAATGCATTTTCTACTGGTCTGGATGTAGCAGAAACAGATGCATCATGCACTACACATGTCAGATTGCGGACCTGCAATCCATCTCCACACTGTCCACCCTACGAAATGATAGAAGGGAACAGAGACATACATTGCTGACATTAGCAGTTGAGAGAAGAAGTATGGTTGATTCCACCTAAAAAGACTTCAAAGATACAAATTTGGTCTTTGCACTGCAACAGTATCCTCAGTTACAGGAAGACAGATGGAGATCTCCTCTGTACACATCTCTACAGAAGCTCAGAGGCAGAGTCACACAGAAAAGTGTCTGGTAACGAAAGCAGGAGAAGAGGTGCGTACCATGAAAGATGAATACTGTCCTTGGGGTCAGTCTATCACACCTTTTACTAGAGCCAGTGAATTTACTGATTCTTAATTAGTGCCCAGTAACATGAACACCGGAACAAGTTGCATAGAACACTGGCCCAGGTTGCCCAGAGAGGTGGTGGAGGCCCCATCCCTGGAAACATTCAAGGCCAGGCTGGATGAGGCTCTGAGCAACCTGATCTGGTTGGGGATGTCCCTGCACCTTGCAGGGGGGTTGGACTGGATGGGCTTTGAAGGTCCCTTCCAACCCAACCATTCTATGATCCTACAAACACTGAAATTTTTGGCTTCTCTAAAGAGGCCAAGAGCAGAGCCTGCCCATAAGGAATGGACATTTTACCTCCTTTGGTGATACAGCCCAATAGGAGCACTTACATGGTTTACACCTTGCAACAGCAAAAATCCTCCAGCACACTTAATTAAACTGCAAGGGTTACTGCGCACCAGGCTGTTTGTGTCATTTCTTAAAGGAAGGTATTGGTTCTGCAGTGGACTGAGGTCAACAACTCGTGTCAAATACTCCACCAAAACACCATCCAAAGTCAGGCACAACGCATTAGCACTGGACCTCATCTGAACAAGCAACAGGAGGCTCCATCTGAGCCACTCCATGCTCGCCAGCCCAGCTCTGAAATACTTAGCCATACACCAAACTATTTGCTAAAGAAGACTTCCTTTACTAGAAAATCAATATTGCTTGGCTATAGTGACGAGCAAGGGCTGAGGATGCTGTGAGAGCTGAAGCACAGAGGCTATTTCTAGAGGCTGGAATTGTTTCATTCTCATCTGAAAAACAGAGCTATAGCGATGTTTGAGGTGCACATCTTAAACCTGCGCGATGCCTTATGAATGTGCGCCTGAAGCCTTGTAGAAATGGCACTTTACAAAATTCAGTAAATAAAACTCAAGAAGAAGGATGAAGCATTGCTTTTATATAACCAAGGGAAGTGCTCCTTTAGATCACTTGGCAGTGGATTCTTTTAAAATAATGGACTTCATGTGCAGAACAGAATGGCCCCCACTGAGTGCATTCATCCAGCAGTGGGTTTGCTAGCAGGAATCTCGAGGATGGCTCTCCCGCACACACCCCGTAGCTTTTTCATTCTCTCCATCCCTTCTGTTTCAGATGCACAGCAAAATGGAAATAAAAGCATAACTAGCTGGATTTAGAGCAGTTGCTAATCAAAAGCATCTTAGAGAAGTATTAGCGTAGATTTACTATATGCAGCCAGATTTCAAGTTTTTAACACCGTGTTTCAGTTTAGTCAGTGTGTAACTTACTGTTCTAAATTACTGTTTCACCACTGAAACTTCTCTTGTGGTCTGAGATTAATGGTGTGTGAATAACTCACACAGCTATCAATTGGGTTAGAGCTCTGAGAAACGGCTGGTGGAAACAGAAGACGATGTGGAGAAAATTCTCGGGGGAAATGGGCACTAATCAAACTGCAGTGCATTTGCAGCTCCAAGTGGCTTGAGAAACAAGTAAAGATTACTGGAAAGGACAAAAAAAAAGTTTTTTAAAAGGATACTTATTGCTGTATAAACAATATATAGGCATTTAAATACATATCAAGATATAAATGGTTATATGAACACCAAGATATAAATATAAATGATAGGTGAAAACAATACTTTCTTTTGGTACAGTAGTCTCCACTACAAAAGTCCACATGCAACCTTCATTCTTCTATCATGCAATACTGGAAATACATTCATATTTTCCAATGTTTAGAACAAAAAAAAATAAATAGAAACAGTGGAGTCTCAAACAGTTTGAAAGACAAAGGTTCACTTTTTAGCAGTGGCTTCCATTTGCTTGCTTTCTTTCAAGATCAGCAACGTGTTTTTACAATCAATTGAACACACTTAAAAGATAAAATGTCATCCTGTCACTTATAGAGATGGTTTTTGGTACGTTTGGTAAGATCACAAGCAATGCAGGAGCACTGCATTAACTCCCTCATCATCTTCAAAATTATTCATGTCCTCAAAATGATACATTTGAAGATCTAATTAATAGGTGTGGAATCAGCGGAAGTTTGCTGCAGTTAGGGCATGCTGAGGATGCAGGGAATAGCTGCTCATCAGAGGAGAACTGCCAAAGAGATAATCACATATTCAAAACTCATGGGATCAAATCTGTATTGTAAATGCTCTTCCTTGGAAGCTGTGATCACCTGAGGTTTGCCTAGAACCAGAATTTGCCTCCTGATCTACAAGCTCCCGGCAGGAAATACACAGGGATTTGCCTTCCAGAAGGGATTCCCTGCATTTAGCTGCATTTCTATGTTGACCTGTGGAGGATGCAGAACCCACCCTGGGTCCCCTGGGGGTATAGGCCCCCCCGGGAGCTCCTGCACAGAGCCTCCGCCACTCACCCTCCTCACCCCAACCAAACACCCATAAAATAAGGAGAAGGCTTAGACCAGGACTGTATTTTGATAGTCAGGTAGCTTTGGAATTGACCTACACGTTGACATAAGGCAGTATCTGCACAAAGCTCTCGCATCACCCTCCGATGCTTTCTGCATATAACACGCTAATAAGACAAAAGATAATGGCCCTAATGAGATGCTTTACCCAGACATGCCTTTAAGAAAAGTTCTCCACTTTCAGGCTTTACTGGGGTTCATGTCTATTCACAATTATTTTCGGTAAAGAGTTGATGGGGCAACGCTTTCACAGGTTGATGAGCATTTAATCAGGTAAAGCTTTCTTTAATGAGGAGGCGTTGTGTCATCCCATTTAAGTGACTGGTTTTAAAACACTTTAGCAAGGAAGGGTTCTTACTATTCTTAGGAATGTTAGGTAGCTAGCGCTTGATAATGTCTAACTACTTCACTTATATTCCTTTACTGGAAAAATTATGAACAGTATCAGCCACTGCTTTGTTTTGTTTGTTGGTTTTTTTTTTTTTAAACTAATCAGGGCAAACCACTTCAACCCCAGTATGAAAATTATTAATGTAATGTAACCCTTTCAGATTAGGTGTACTGACCATTTCCCACATTCTGCATCCCTCTGAAGGCAGCAGAAATGCCCCACACCTGCCGGAGGTGTGCCTGTGACATCTGTAATTACCTGGAGAGCAATGCACCGATTTCCGTACTGTGAAAGTCAGCAATAACTGAGTCAGCGGGCTCTCTTCCTAAAGATGCAGACACCTCTAATTATTCACATGAAGTCAATTTAGCATAAAACAGTCCTTCTACAGTTAAGAAATGCAGTCTCAGTTATCTCGTGATACAAGGAAAAAAAAAATTATCCTTATAATTAATTGTCCTGTTTATATTATTACAGGAAGGCACCTTCACAAAATGCATTTTGGTCTTACCATTTAGCTTATTTAACAAAGCAACCTTGAGAACAGGATTTCTGAAAGCTTTCTTTAGAAAGTAAGCTTAAGCTTCTTTTCCAGTAAAGCACAGGAATAACTCACCCTGTATTTATGAACTACATTTAATTCCAAAGCACCTCATTAAGGAGAACTGAACACGAATAACATGGCTCCTCTCCAAAACAAAGCAAAGGGTAGAGAAACTACATCACGGTAATTTAAGGAGACAAGCAGGCTCTATCTCACAGAAAGCACAGGATGATATCTGGGTTAGGGAATGCTGTGGTTCCTTGCTCTGAGACGAAATTTAGCTGCATTCTGCATGTGCACACATTTAATCTGCACAATGTGTTATTTATTTAGAGTATGCCAGGGCGTTAATTCAGCTTCCCTACTAATTCTTTTATCAGCTTTGTTAGCTCCTATGGTTGAAGGTCTCTTTCCTAATGTTTAACAGACTTTGCTTACGTTAGCTGGACAAAATATCAGCTGATGTTATCCTTTTGTTATATTTATGTTATACATAAACACATACCGAGTGCAGTACATGCATTCACATCCCTAGCTGCAGTTAAGCTGTTCTTCATTATAAAAAAGTACGAATATATTTCTGTTTCTCTGATCTTGGACTGTCCAAAGACTGTCACACTCCAGATATCATTTGTGAAAAGCTGGGAATATTCTGGGTATCCATTCTGCCACCTGCAGTATTTGCTACACATCCATCTACTGCATCTAGAAACCACACAGGTATTCAAGGCATCCGCAGCGTGGTAGAGGGCAGAGCAGAAAACACAAGGGATGTGTCTTTACACACATTATTGGCTTCAGTCTCCTGGGTGGTATAATGCAGAGAAGCAGCCACAGATCCACGCACAGGTCCTGTCCCCTGGGACAAGACTCTTGTCCCAGGCTCTCTGCCACCCCAACCACGCTTCTCTCACCACCAGCTCAGCAAAGCCGGCTTTAAGCAGCCCGAGAAGACTTCACTCTGCCCAAGAAACTTCACTGTGAAAGACTCACCTCTGCTTAAACTGGGTTACTGACTTATATGTGTTAATATTGGAAAGGTGATCTAACAGATGAGGAGTGAAGAAAAAGCATAGAGGGTGGAAAAAAAGTCAATTCAGGCCTGATGCAAGGCACTGGCAGTGAAAAAAAATACAGCTCCAGTGCCAAGGAGAGGTGTCAAGCATAGGTACAGCACATTGCAACTGAATCCAGCCATTTTTAGATCATTAAAAAGATAGCCAGGCTAAGGGGAAAGTAGAAATCAGCACTTCATACAATAACTCACACTACTCTACTATAGACCTTGTGAGGAAAGACCTGCTATAGAGTACTTAAAAGAAAAAAAAAAAAAAAAAGGGAAAGAAAAAAGATTAAAAAGGCTAAGCTCTATTGAAATCTAGTGTATCTATTTTCTTCTAGAGCTATTTTATATAATTAAATTATAGGTCACCATGACTATGCCCACTCAAGCACATTTACTCCATAAATCTCCTTTAAAACGTTCATAAGCTCGCAGGACTTGAACCCGTCCTGCTATAAATCGCTGCTGATGGCTGAAAGATGAGGTGCAGAGGTTTACCACTCCTGAACTTCCCCTGCTTCCCTACAGATCTTACCAGTGCCTTCAACGGTCACAGAGACACCTCCGACCCGCGAACGGCAGCCTCAATCAATTCTGCCACACAATGATGATTTTGGTCCCCGAGGAGCCCTCAGGGAGGGCTGGAGAAATCCGTACCTGGACTCTGCAGGGAGACCACGGGCCCAGCAGCCAGCTGTAGCAGGGCTTCACCGGGCAGCTCCGGTGCTGGGTGAGCTGCTCCGGGCAGGGTCTGCCCTCGCCCGCTGCCTGCAGGACCACCGAGCGCCCACGCACCATCTGGCCTAGGCGAGGGGAGAAGAGAGGACACACGGTGAAGGAGACCCAGAGAAAGAAAGGCAGACGCTGTGATTTATCAGTATTCTTCATTCATTTTCCACCACGAAAATCTGTTTAAAAAGCAATTAATGGGGATAGACTATTGGATAATACGGATGCAACTGCTAAGCGATGCAGTCAGCAATATTTTTAAACACAGTTTTGTGTGTTTTCCAAATATATTATTTGTTTATGGAACACATTTAAATACTTGACTAAATCCTGATTATTAAATATGACAAGAAAATAATTCCTGTGGCAGTATCCTTTCTAATGTTACACATTCAATATGTTGCCAGAGATTTTTTAACAAATGAAAATTTCTTTTTATGACCAATTATGTGCATCTAATTTGAAAACTGCAAACACTCTAGTGGCTATTACCATCCATAAGCACTTCTGCCATTTCCATTAAAATCCTACTTATTATTGGTGAAAACTTCTTCAGCCACTGAATGGAAAAAGCAATTATGTTACTACTTTTGAAATAATAAAACTGAATACATTCATTAAAGTTACAGCAATTCCATTTCTGTCTCCTTTGCTGTCCATTTACGCCCAGGAACGTTTTCACTCAAAATGCTTCAATTAGAATCCTGGCTCCAATTAAAAAGAAAAGTGGGAAAAAGAGCCCTTATGCAACAGGATGCAGAAGATTGCGCCGTGGATAAAATTTCTGCCTTGACTTGCAACAGGCGTGGATTTGAGAGGCAAAAAAAAAAATAAAAGGTCTGGGTAATAAGGTCACACACGTGCCACAAGACAGATGCAAGCGGTAATTGCTAACTCACTGAAAAGGAAAGAGAGAACGCGTTGAGCTGGAGCGCTCCCATTTGTATCGCAGTCCTTCAGCGGCCATCGTGAGCAGAGGGGCATCCAGGGGGGTTCCAAACGCCCCATGCAAAGTGGGGAGGCTGCAATATTCAGCCAGATCTTTCTCCCAGCTATTTATGCATGCATATTTTAATTAATGGTACCATAGCTGGGTTTAAGGCACATCTGTAATAACTGCCATCATGACTGTCTACAGAGCATGGTTTCCAAAAATATTTCAGCAAATAAAAAATAAAAGCAGACACACCTGGAAAAGCTACTGAGAGATATCTTTGCAAGCTCTTGTACCTTTACAATTCTGTTCCCTTGCTCTGACCATTGAATTCCATTTTTAAACCCATTTGAACCAATTTTAAGACTTCTTCCTTTCCCAATTCTAATCCCCTGGACCTGGGGAGTTTGTAAGAGTAGTGATGATAAAAGCTCTTATCCACAGGACTGTGCATTCAGCCATCACGGAATCAGATACATTAGGAGGTGGGAAAAAATCCTACCAGCTGAGAGGAAAGGAAAGTTAAGGAACTCCTGTGGTTTACCAGGAGTCAGAGCAAGGGAAGACAAATCCCGCAGTCCGCTGCCGGCAAACCCCACGGCAGCCCTCCCCTGCCCAACAGGCTAAAATTAGCTGCTTCTTCCTCTCCAGCAATGGACCCGATTTGCCAGATTATTGCTAATTCTGAATGCTGAGGACTGCTAAGCAATGCAAGAGACTCTTTGGGAATGCATGGGAAGCCTATGGCTGTGGCGTTTTTGGGACGCCCTGGGGCTGGTAGCTCACTCTGGGGCAGGGAGCTCTGTGGTCCCACCAGGCATGAGCTCCCAAAACGGCAGTGATGTAAAAGGAGATCTCCTAAGCTTAAAAGATCTGATTTCATTGGGAGGGGCTTGAAAGCCTGAAGCATTCATCAAGCTATTTTAATTAAAGAAATAACTTCCTTTCGTACACTCTGTTTAACATCTTCCTAGCAAAATGTAAATGGGAAGATCATTGAGTAGAAAACACCATTTTCCTTTTAAAGGAATTAACAACCGTTCTGTATTTATTTACATTCTGTTTTCCTACAGTTGGCTATCCAAACCATTTAAACTCGCTACATTCACAAAGGTCAGCTGGTGTTTGACTCATTTAGTCTATCACTTTCTTTTTATACTGTGAATAAATCATCAAAGAAAAAAAGAAATTGTTGAAATCCTTCTTTGCACAATCACTGCAGTGAGCTTCTTAAAGCTCTGATTTTTTTTTTTCTCACTCCATAAACAGTATCTAGGTGCCCGGTTACCACTATAGGGAGAAAAACTCCCTATCTTTTACTTTTTAAATACCTTATCTTTTGCTGCCCATGGAGATCAGAACCTCACTGCATCTGAAATTATTTTTCTTCCAATACAAACTCTGGAAGAGTCAAAGCAATTGTAGCTGGTTCTTTAATTTCCCAATTAATTTTTCTTTAATTTGCCCATGGATTGGCCACATCTCTGTTTGCTCTGCTCTGTAGTGTTAAATGATACAAAAATTAAGACAGAAAGTGTGCTGAAAATTGAAAATAAATATTTCTTCATATACTCAAATTTGTCATTAGCTTTGAAGGGACTTTTTACCCCTCAAAAATCTTGCCATTCCTTGCATTTTATCCCCACAAAGGGATGCGTCGAGGCTGAAACCAAGATGATTAAAATTCCTGCTAGAGTTCATCCCAGTCAAAATTACCGACACGTTGTTATCTGGTTGATGAGCATTAGCAGAGCATATAAAACACAACCCTAACAAGCAACTGCAACTCTAGAGCAGGGACCAAGTGACTTAAATCCAGCCCTGGAGGTCAGATTAGGTCAAGTCACAACCAAAGGGGACTGGTGACAAATGGGGCTTTTCATCTGCTTCCCACTGCTAGTCTCACCAGTGGGCACTGAGGCGTCCACAGCTCTGGGAGAGATTTTGGTGGCCCCTCTTCCAGCAATGCCTCCCAGCACCATCAAACCGGAGCTTAATGAGTTTGAGTCGCAAGCAAGAATAAGTCATGAAAGTTTCTTCTTCAGAAGGCAAAATCAAAAATGTTTTCCCAAATCAGTGATGAATCAGTGACAAAAGTAGCCACCAAATTTTTCAGTTGTCCTTGTCCTCTCTTGTCTGTCCCATGGGTCAGTCTGGTGTTGGGGCACACATCTCTGCAACGCACTACAGTCTCTTCTGGGCTCTGAGGACGAAGCAAGGCACAGTAGCGTGTTCAACTCTGGGTAACTCACTTAAGTCCCGTAATTTATCTGATGAAGTCAGCTTTACAAGTGGTAAAGCATGGGTTTAGGTGTTCTTATACTATGTAGCACTCCTATTAGACAACTTGGGAGAAATCATACAGGATTGGAAAACGTTTATGTAGAAAAATTCAGCATCCTTGTGTATTCATTTGCCTTAATGAAGATGACACAATTTGCTGGGGATTACCCATGTCGAGTAACTTTGATTCAGGCCGTGGGAGCATCATCCATTACCGCAGTACTATATATCTTTTCATAGCAGTAAAGCAACCGATACAAGGAACCCTAATATATAACCCAATGTCAGCCTAAAGCCCTAGCCAGCATCTTGAACAGATGCTGCCCAGACCTACAGCCGCAACAGGCAAATATCAGTTACACATCTCCGTAGGCTCAGCACAGGCAGGAAAGAGAGATCTACTTTACTCATCATCATTTATAAAAATCAATAGATTCGCCTTTGGCTGCTGTGTACCAGAACCATATTAACTGTCAGCATCACACACACAGCAGCACCACTTCATGTTTAAATGCATTGCTCCACAAAACAAAACCTGAGCAAGAGAAAGGTACCATCCATTAAAATACATCACAGCAAACGGTTACTGGAAGAGATGGACAGAATAAAAACATTATACTTGAGTTAAGAAACACATGACAACATAAATCCAGAAACATTAACTTTTGATCTGAATGATATTTAAATTATGTTTCTCTTTGAAGTCACTTGTGGTACTTCAGCAGGCCCTTCACATGGTCTCCAAGAAAAGTCAGAAAAGCAGAACACTGCTGTGAGCGGAGCCAGTAATGGTGCGTACAACTGACTCACTGTGAATTATTTCTGAGAATTGTGCATCCAAGTCCTACATTTTAGCTTTACCAGATAGTGGGAAATTACTTATTTGACAAAGGGAAGCCAAATCAGTGTTTACTACAGCCAATTCCCACAGCTCCTTTATTGTCATCCTTTGGTTTTCCCTAATTTGAGGCTTCATCCTATTCTCACAAATGCCTCACAAATTCTCACAAATGTGAGAAACTCATGATGATTTCAAAGGTACTGCAGTGTACAAACCTTCAGGCAGGAAACCCTCACTGTATTAATTTGTGATGTCCACCAGTAGATGAGTACATAATTAACATCTCTGTTACTACCATCATCCAGCAGTATTTATAACCAGCTGGAACTCAGTGAAGAAGCTGAAATGACGGTGTTTCTGCTGTTGGAACCACACAAAGGCCACAGCCGCAGGACTGATGCCAAGGTCCCTCCATCACAGAAGTGTGACATCAGTGTAACTCCGCACTTGATCATTGCTGCAGCAAAACTCAGATTAGGACTGGGGCTGCAGGAAACACTCAGAACAACTTGGATGCAAAGTACTTTTGTTTCATTGACACTCCCGCTTTGGGATGAGATTCAGAAGTCCCTGCAAAGCTATTCAAATGACAGAGAAGGACTGAGTAAAACTTGGTTTCCTTATGATACAATTTTTAAGACTTTCCCAGCTGCTTAGCTGCCATAGGTTCACAATCAGTATCTCCAGCTTTTAAATCATACACATCTACGTCTGAATTTCCTGAGCCAGCTCTCTAGCTAGCAGTATAACAGAGTTATGATTTTTGAGGAGCAGAAGATGACCTATAGACTGAGTTGAGCTTGGGCTTGACTAGTTGAAGCAACTTTAATGAGGTTTGGCACCTACAGGCAGGAAGCTCCCAGGAAGAGCTGAGGTCAGCTTCAGGAGGGCACGGATGTTTCCAGTTGTCGTCTGCAGAAGGCCAGCTCTGATTTAGGACATGAAGTAACTGGTTGCTCCTTACATACATTGGGAAACACCAGCTATTTAACCAGTCTTTAGGATTTACAAAAGCATTTCAGGATCAGGAGCAGAATAAGAGACACACCTTTACACAAGTATATCCCTTTGCAGACTACACAATGTCACAGCTCAGGACAAAAAAACCTTCAGGCACTACATAGGATGAGCTGCTCCTTTAGAGTGCTAAAAGCCATAGAGAAGTTACAACTCGCTTTTGCACAAGTAGCTCTGTTTATTTTGTTAAGTGATTGAACACTCGAAAAAAAAAAAAAAAGTAAGTCCATTCAGCAACGTGAGCATTAACACTCCAAAATGGATCTTGAAGAAAAAATAAAATTTGGAACTAATAGCATTCCTAGTGTGTTGTTGTTAAAATACTGTCTATGAATTAATAACTTCTGTTAAGAAAGCACTACTTTACAAAAGGGCTAAAAGCTCAGCAAAGAAAGAACACGACTAATCCAAATACTAAGCTTTTTCTGTAACATGCTTTGATCTCCAAAATCCACCTTAAGGAATCACTTTATGGAACTTAAGAGCTTTTTTCTTTTTGACCTGAAGTGAATTTTATTCAAATATATATTATGGCTCTCAAATCTTAAAGACCATTAGCTGTACGTCTAATGCACATCAGAAGCCTGGGAAATAATGTTACTAGCTTATTTTGAGTAAAAGCTTCAATGTATTTCCTCATGTCAATACACACAGGGGTTTTTTAATCATATAAAGTTTAAATAAAAAATCCTAAACGTTTCACTTTTTATATGCTGGTGAGTATTACCGGTTATAGAAAACCTGCCTGAAGTTACTGGAGTGAATTACTAAGAAACCTATGGATACAAGATGGAGACAGAGGCAAATACTAAAAGATGAAAAATAGTCTTAGCATTTTTCTTTAGTGGGATGTAATTACGTTCCTAAAAGTAATTTCACCAGAGGATTTATATTTAGTTATTTATCCATTTCTTAAGAATCCTGTAACCCTCCCCCAGGTCTTTGCTAGCTCTACATACTACTCCTGTCTCTGAGGTTAATGTCTCCTATGACTGAAGTCTGAGTGTTTTAATCAATTAATAAAATAATCCTTCAAGGCATGGCATCTGTCTACTTGGTTTCCTAAATTGCATTTTTCACTTTTGAGTACTTTGAAAATAGCCTGCTTTGTTCAAAAAACCCAACACCTCAAGAACGTCCAAAAATCACCTCTGAATAGTTCGGTGTGGCTTGGGGCAATCCCTGTGCTCTGTACCCCTGCTTGTGGGCTGTGTAAGCCCTTCTGGGACTGCGGGTCCCATCTGCACTGCACTGCCGGGGGGGGGAAGAGGGCAGGAGGGCAGGTAGGAACTCACCGCCGGCACCACACGTGTGGGAGCACTGCGACCAGGCTGACCATGCTGAGAGTCGGCAGTCCACTGCGCACCCCACCACGCACCGACTGCTCGTCTGCACGGGCTTCTCCAGGCGAAGCTGTGAGATGACAAGGAAACACAGGCGTCAGCCTCCCCAGGCCCCCCAGCCACCTCCTGCCACAGCTGGGCACCAAGTCAGGAAACCAAAAACTGGCAGTGACTCCAGTGTGATGCCAACGTTGCTGCCCACAGGGAGTTCTCAGGGTGCAATTGGTGAAAGCAGTTTCAGTGTTGAAATGTTTCACATCCGCGAGTCCTTCAGTGTTTGGGTCTTACTCTGAAAGGGCAATCCCAGACTTCTGGAAGGGCACAATCTCCCCGGTGGTCAGCTTTCTTGGAGCCATGGTGCGGGGTCTATAGCTGTGCCCATGCCACTCCAACCCCAAAACCTCCCGTTGAGCCAAGGACCAATACCATCCACCAACACCCTGGGGATGCTTTTTTTTCCCCAAAGCACCCAACTGCTCCACTCCCAGCACCAAACCCAACTTCCCCATCACCTACGGACAGTGTCTTGGTGTGGATCAGAGGGCACTGGCTTCCTAGAAACAAAATGAAACTCCAAGTGTTTCCCTGCCCTACACATGCCATTCTCACCCGCTGGCAGAACTGCATGCTGACGATGGCCCCGTCACTGCGCCGGCAGCTCAGGAGCCGTCGCCGCTCTCCGTGCCCGCATGTGGCATTGGCATCCAGCTGGCACCCGCTCCAGCCTGTAGACATAAAGCAAAGGATGCAGTGCTGCAGGTCACGGCCGTCATTCTGTTTTCACATCTTTTTCACTCAACATGTGGGTTACCTTCCCCTGGCACAGCGCCTCCCCGCATCAGGCCATCCCAAAAACAAGAACAACTCAGACAAAAGAAAGTTGCTCTTCGAACCGAGCAAGACTTGGAGCAGAAACTCGTTACTTTGCACTCAGTTATCCCCTTAACGAAACCAGTACCTCAGAGCACACAGAAAACTGTTAAATGCTGACAAAATGTTCAACCCAGCTGGTGCACTTACAAAACCGTATTATCTGAAGTAAAATTTCACTTTGATAAAGTAGCTGGGGAAGTTTTTGAAGGGTAACTCTGGTTTAACGTCTTTCTTGTCTCAAGGCAAAGCTTTCCATTATTTATAACTAAGCTCTAATACTCGTGAAATAAAACCAGTGTTTCTAGGAGAAGAAAATTCATATCTTATTACCTGTCTGAAATTACGATGGTCAGAATACAACTAAACTAAAATAAGCCTTAAAACACAATTTAAAATAAAAAAAAAGCCTAACACAATCAACAAAAATTTCCATATCACCACCAACAAATAGGAAGCATACGAGAAGAAAACCTATTACTTTGTGTCTTCCACCTCTGATAAACACGAACTCATAAATGTTCTGCATTTCTGAAATGTGATGATAAAAAAGGCATCGTCCTGTGTGTTTCTAGGGCTTTTATTTCAAACAGGCTGAGTTTATACTCAGATAGAACATTTTCTCCTGCTTTGTTCTCCCTTCCCATCAGCCCCCAAACTCCTCTTAGATCTCCTCTCCTCTCTCTGCCTTTCTCATTTATCCAAGCTGGTCAAAACAAAAGGGATTTTTCCTTCTCTTCTTGTTAGTTTGTTTGCAACAGATCTAATTGCTTCTAAGGTCCTAAATAATGCATTTTGCTCTGAACATCCTATGCCAAATTTAACTGCAATTTTGTAATTAATTCTCTTGACAACCCACCAAAAAGAAGAGATCCCATTTAACTTGTTTTACTTCCAGCGTACTTGCAATGACAACTTAAATAGAAAAATTCTGCATTTCTCCACTAACCTGCAAAAACACAAGCATGTAATTAACTTTACTGAAATCAGCAATGTCTACACATAGCTCTTTTAATGTCAAGGCTTTAATGTCCAACACCACAAGGAAACAGAAGTAAAAACACACCTGGAGAAAGCCTTTAAGGAGCTGACTCTTTTACGCAAAGGTATTTGGAAGAGCAGAATGTTAATTTAATATACATTGTAATTGGTGTCACTTCCTGCTAAGAGCACATGGGAAAGGTATACCTACCTGTTAGATCGTACTGATAGTGGAAGCAATTTTGGTTAAGAATACATGGCTTCATTTGAGAATCTTCAGGGCAGGGCTTTGTATTGACAGAAGACCTTAGCACTTGTCGAGTTCGGGTTTGCATAACATTCGGATCACACACCTATGTACAAAAGTGATGGACAGCACAAGAGACCCTAGTAAATCACACAGACACCGACCGCCTGGGCTCGTTACATGCACATCCATGGCCATAGCGAGCTACCACGTAATCACCCTTCTCTTCTAAAGATACTTAAAAGCATATGAAGGAAAGGAAATGTGGTTGAAATGTAAGAATCCAATATTACTAAAAGTCATCTTTTGTCCACCCTGGTTTGGCTATTTTCAGCACTCCTACACCATTTATTGCCATAACTTTCGGTAAGGCTCCTTGAGGACAATGGGATAAAGACTGTGCCATTTTGCTGTGCTGCACTTTTCACCTCTTTCCAAGACTTCTAGCAAAATGCCATAGTACTGAATAATGGGACAGGATTTCTGGCACAATTAATGTGTTTTTAAGTAATAACTGATGTTACAGCAAAGATCTAATTTCTAGGAATGACATTTGTAATTGCATATCAGTTACGACGCTGACAACAAGATGACTTCCCAAAGTATGTGGTAAAAATACTGATGTCTGACTGCCTATGAACCAGGATTTGCTTGTTTACATTTTCACATGAATACAAACCAACTGAGGCCAATTTTCACTTGCGTTTGTACATCACAGGCACAAAAACTATTTGTTTTTAGCAGCCCCTCCCTCACTCTCTTAGCACTGCGGCGCGGGGCTGTTTTCCTTTCCATTTTACTGCAGACTTAGCCACGGTGACCAAATGCTTTCAGCCTTGCAAGAAACATCCTCTTTACATAGGGGAAAGCGTCTGCTCCTTCCCACAGCTCTCCTCCTGCAGCCTCCTGCTTACTCCTCCTCTGCAGCGCAAGGGAGCTCTTCCCTTTGCACTAAGGATTGCTGCGTTGTCATTAAATGAAATCACAAAAAAGTCTAAATAACCTTATTCTGAAGCTAGGGTGATTCCAGGGATAGGTAATAGCCATTTTGGCTGCAAGGCTGGGGCAGAAAAGCAGCCACAAGGGCAAAGGCTCTGACCCACTGAAACCCAGTAGAGTTTTCCTGCAGCCCAGTACAGCTGGAATGAGCAAGTGGAAGTGGTCCCAGCAAACCTAATGGAATAAATACCTATTAAAGGTATTCAGAACCATTTACTGAACAAGATATCTATTTAATTCCTAACAATCTCTTATTAGGACCAAAGATTGTTCAGGAACAGGAAAGAAAACCAAGAAAACAATTCACATAGAAACACATTTTCTAAATGTTTGGGAATTTCAAACGTGATTTTTTTGCAGAACACTTTAATTACAAAAAATAACTAGCAGTTTAAAACCACAGGCTTATTATCATGCAACGAACTGCCTGCAAACACTGAACCCTGCACGGGTGAAAATATGGATAACTCCTGTATTGTGAATATTAAAGAGAAATGTCATGGCTCTGCAGCATAAATCTAGATCTCAGGCTGCTGTAAACTGGATTAGTTGCACAGATGACAGCATAACTAAACAGAATAAATATCAGGAGAAAGAGGGGAAAAAATCTGGTCCCATCTTAAAATACATTGTCAGGGCTTATTTTCCTTACACTTACACTATGTGAAGGAAATTCTATTAGGTTCTTATTGCTGACACACACCTCATCAAATCATTTTAAATGGTAATCTTATTCGCATATCCATGGTCATCTAAAATAACCAATTCTTCTTAATTATCTGAAAATTAAACATATACTAAATGTTTACCAATACTTTACTGCCTTTTCCAGAACTAATCTGATTGCTCATCCTCACAACTAATACTAATAACTTAAATGATTTGCCAATAAACTAAAACAAATTTAAAAAAATCAAAGAAGGTGTCTCAATAGGTACTCCTATTTAATGTTTCTCTGCCCTATGTTACCAAAGGGAAAAAAAAAAAAAATCAATGAATGCTGTGAAAGAAGTCAGGACTGTGCCATCTCAGAAATACCTGCTTTGGCTTCCTTCAAAATAAGAACCTGCAGACAGAAAATATGCGTCATTTGTAGATAAGTAATTTCTTTTAATAAAATAGTACTTCTCCCCCCATCTAGTAAGCACCCCGTTGTGCTTGATTACGCAGCTCAGCGTGGCACGTGCTGTCATACAGCCACCCAGATTTCCTGGCTAGCAGGACCATTTTCCCTCTCAGGTGTTCTCCTGGTGGGTAGCAGACCAGTCTAACATGACAAACTCTATCTGGAGTTTGCCAGCATCCAAATAAACAACCAGTTTACTGCAGCTCTGAAGGCAGCATTCTCACTGTGCTCATGAGCCATGTTGTTCACAAGCCAGAGCTGATGCGATAAGCTCCCCACTTTTACCAGTTCTGAATAATAAAGAATCTCTGTGGGAAAAGTGTTCATTTAATCAAGCCGAGTACATGGGAGACATGCAAAAATTCAAAGTCGGCAAACTGTAACTAATATCCTGTAATATTATTTGTTGAATTTCTCTTTACGTCAATTGAGAAGTCAATTTAGTTTTATAATTGATTTTCTGGCCTTACTCTTTCAAGTTAACTACGTAAAAAATCGAGCCAAATATATATGGAACTGAATAAGCGGCAGGACGGAATGACTTGCAAAGGAAAAGATGAAAGCTGGGATTTTCAAAGGAGTAAGACTGAGCTGAGTATGCAGCTACCATGGAATCTCAACAGGCTTGGGTGCACAACTCTTGCGGGACCCCTCCAAAATCCCAGGCTGGAAAAATTAAATATTTACGCTGGGCAAAGGTTGAGGAATGGCCTGGCACACTCAAAGTCATTCAGGAATGCGTACGGTGAAAGTTAAAGAAGAGTGATTGTTTCCAGTGGGGAGATGCTGAGGGTATCAACAAGCAGTAATGGAGAGTAGTGTGTAAGCTGCATAGCAGGAGGAAGATATTATGTCACCATTGTCACCACTGCCATCACTGCCCATGGTATGTATACAGTCCTGAACTTGGACCTTAAAAAATACTGAGAGAAAAATCAATCGCCATCAACAGCAAATTATATTTTTAGGAGGCAGGACAGAAACAACAGTCAGTAATATTATAGAAAAGGCAGCAAAAAGAATAAATATTACTTGAGTAACTAAAGTAAGAAATTCTCACAGAATTAATTAAGATTTGGGCAATATTACAGAAGGGGTTGATTCTGAATATTCTCACAAACGAAGAAATTTACAAAAACTACCTGATGGTTCAAATACTCTTCCATATGAAATAGTGAAAGTGCCATTCAGACACATGGATCAACTGGATTTGCTCTGCCACACTAGGAATCCAAGTTTCTTATCACAAGCAAATATGAACCTGCATTTTGGGTGGTTTTAAACAAATAAAACCCACTGTGACTCAGCAATCCTTTGCCGAGTATCTTCGTTTACAACTCTCTTCCCACTACGTGGACGCTATACTTTCAAAGACATTTTACTTCCTACCGTTCTATTAACAACTACTGCTTTCACTGATCCTAGATTAAGCTTTTTAAAAATTATTTTTACATCAAGTCAGCTCTTACTTCCTGTAAGGTAATCGCAATTGGCTTGTGCTCAACATTAGCCAACTCTTCTTTTACAGTGGAGCCTTCTACAGAAGGCTCTGCTCTGCCAGAGGGCTGGTGCTACGAGGAAGGACAAGTAATTCTTGTTGCAGCCTGGGGACCATCAATGTTTAGTACCTGTTTAGCAAGTGAAAAACCTTTGTCCAGTTTCTGTTTCTGTCCCGGACAACTGAAACCCAATTCTGACACCATCCAGGCTAGAAATAGATGAAAAATTTATGGATTGAAGAAGGATAACTAATATGGATGCCAACTGGCCATAAATAGGAGAAAACAAGTCCTAAGAAGTGGAGGCAGCTGTGATGCACAGAGGCAGAAGGTCAGAGGCCTGGAGAACTCTATGTACCTTCCAGGTTAGGTGCCAACACAGTTTGGCATTTAGGTTTTACAGACTACGTTGTCTGTTGGGTTTAGCCACATTCCTCCTTGATGACAGCAAGCAACAGGGCGTGTAATTCAGGCATGTGTTTCCTTTGGTATCAGTGATAGGAGCAGAATTAATTTCTGGATGGAAATAATAATGAGGCCCTAACTCAGGTTGCACATTAACAACCTACAGCAACAGGACCTCAAACACAGACACAGTCAATTTCTTTACGTGTACAGCTATACTGTCTCAGCCTACTTTATTGTTAAACCTCACCATTTCCATTATCCTTTTCTACGGAGTGTGAAAAAGTTGAGCTAGAGCCAGGGATCTATAGGCCAAATTATATAAACCACTACAGAAACAAAATGCTATGAGGCAACGAGAGTACGTAAAATGTTAACGTAGGAATGAATCAGAGTTTTTCCCAAAGGACCATTTAGAAACAATAAAAGCCATCATCTTGATTCTACAAAGGAATTATTGCCACTATTAACTACTGCATTTTAAAATACTTCTTTTAGCCAATTACATTCTTCCACCGTGACCACTTGTCACTATTTTAAGCTAACATAAAAGGTGAGGGGACACAAACATACACAAAAGATGCACCCAACTTTTGCTCCAGAAAATAACAGAAAGCCAAAGCACAGAAAGTTTGTTTTGGAGGAGAAGGATATTAAATAAAATAAAGCTGTGAGGTTATTTGTGCTAAGTTCCAGAGTAAGCCCTGTTAACATATTACACATTAATATCCACTATTAGACCTTCTTTGTGATGGATTTTAGAAGCTGTCCATTGATCTAGGCTTTCATATGCATCACAATTGTACAGCACAAAGGTTGTAACCCATTAGAGAGCTCCTTAAGCTGTTTAATTTATCAAACAGCTTGTATAATGCATACTGCACTATAAATAGTCGGCCACACTATATTTAACTGGCTATTCCTAAGGAAACGTGCAACCTCAAACTAAGGTAAACGCGTTGGCAGCAACAGGGTTTGACTATTTTTAACAGTGCCATGAACCGTTACATGCCAATGTGGATGCTTTGTAACAATTTAACAAGTCATTTACAATAACATTAGCAGTTTTTTGAAATAAAAATGCATTTGCACAAGTTTTCTTTTTGAGATGCATCTAGGTTCTGAAATCTTATCTGCATCCATATATAACCATTACTTTTTAAAAAATTATTGTTAACAAAGACGAATAAAAATAAAACAACAAATCTAAAGAATACATCCGTTACCAACTTTTTGATAAAGCTATACAAAAGAATCAAGTCCCAGCTATGTATAAGGGGCAGTATACATTCTTCCAAAAAGCCTTGGAGCGGTGTAATTCTCATACTTGACTGAATAAATTCTCTTGGGCCAGAAATATAGCTCTGTGCAAGCCTCCTTCTTCAATCCAGCTTCCATACTGCAGGTCCCTGCCAAGCCTACGTACAAAAGTACTAGTCACACCAGAGACTTTGGTAATGCACGCGGTGAGGTCCAGCATCTACAAGAGTCCACAATTTCTCTTCCAGATGGCATTGACAAACCGGAATGACTCCAACGTGCATCTAACACTAAAGTCACTGCAAAACCTGAGAGTAGGCTGTATTGCCTGGTGCCACTTTTGATACAATCAGTTACTGCGATATAATACCACCACCCCGTCCCCCCCGTCGCAGATTCAAGAGAAGAATAACTCGATTGTCACAAGTCCTCAGCATTGTACATCGCTATTGATCCATGAGGAAAATACTTGCTGAAACAGAGACAGCTGTTCTCACTTGCTAGACATGCAGCCTCCTATAATTAACTAATTTCAGACCTCTTAGAATTAGCTGCTAGAAATGCCAACAGCTGAGGCAAACAAGGAGGCCACTCCGGTCGGCTACAGGGGCTGTGACAGCTATGCACATGGCAGCAGAGAGCTAACAAAATAAATTTGAGGTAATTATTTCAGGGACTTGTAGCACAACTCGCATGTTAACTCTTTTTGAGAATGCTTTGAAGAATTCAATTGAAGTCAATTAATTACATTTCCAAGTCAGATGAATACAAAGTCGACACACCGCAGGTAGTGCATGTTATTCGATCACTGAATACGTAACAGAGATGATAGGACTTCAGTTTCCAGATTGTTTAGCTGGGTCTTTGAGCAATCAAGTGATGATGTCTGACTGAACATGCTATTGTAGCTGAAACGAATACGAAATCTCTGAAGCAAAATGCAAGGCAATCCAATTTGCTCTTTTTTTTTTTTTTTTTTCCTGACTAGCAAGCTTCAAACTGTTATTTTAAATGGCTTTTAAGCCTTGATATTTAAGTTATGTGGATGTTACTTAGCGACAAAGAAGAAAACTTTATAAGCCAAAAAATAGTTTTCAATCAGAGGGAAAACCATTTTGAATTTACTTGTCACAATAGAGAATGCGAGAATAATAGGGAAGCTTTAAATCAGTAATTACGAGTTTCTCGAACCCAGTAAAGAGCAAAACCTCAAAAGTAACCTCCAAGTATTACGTTTCAGACAGCTGCACTTCTGGGTCACAGCAAAGTGCCATTAGAGGAAATATTAAGATTTAGCTTTGTGTAGCAGTGTTAAATAGCACTATAATCAAGACGCAAAATTTGCAATTCAATTGGAAAATACACATAGAAGAGCATCCATGGAGCATCTGAAATCACAAAAGACCACTCTAGAAACACTAATATTTAAAAGCAAAAGAGAAATGTAGCCAAAAAAGGTGGAAAAAATACAATGATTAGCAGAAAGAAGTATTGAAGAAAATACTTCCTATTGACAAAGCACTCGCCACCTTTATGACTCATTGATTTCAACATGATTCAAAATAATTTTCTATCCCAAAAGTGGAAAATTCACATGGGAAGAGTATTGCTACAAGATAAAACCAAGTAATATCCTAAAAAGTATCCAGAGTACAATGACACATTGACAAAAGGTAAACTGGATAATCTAAAAGGCCTTTTTATATTCAGCTGATAAGAGTTAGTTATTCTGCTATCAAGATGAATTTACTATCAACACTATAAAATATGAGCAGAAGACCAAAGCGACTAGAAGAGAATTCTCACCTGACCGAAATCTTAGGTAAATATCTCAAATCAAAGAGCTACTTGGGAAAAAGTGAGGCTGAAATTGTAGCTGCCCATTTTTTACAGACTAGAATTTGTCAAGTTTCATAAATCCTCTTTATCTCCAGCAAGCCAAACGTGACCAGATATACAGGAAGATTTCCCAGAATGCTCCTTGGCAGCTGCCTCACAAGAGTGTTACAACTAAAAGAGTGCCAACTCTTTTCATATGAAATGTAAATGTTCTTGAAAAAGCAGCCAGGACATACAGCCTTGCTTTTTCTTTTCAATATGATGTGATCCTTCAAATTATTTTTTTTTGATTACTTGAGGACAAGAAAGGAGCCATACTTAGAAAAGATTTTCGGCGAATATCCAAAAAGCATTTTATACATCCTCAGAAGACAGGCATTTACTTCCAGTTTGGCATGAATCAAAAACCATGCATGAGTATATCAGCTATTGAGCAAAATTCCCTCAAATACAATTAAATAGATAGTCCTAATGAGCAAGGGGCTCTGCACACACAAACTTACTGATGTCATTTTTGGTCTCCGTAGGAAGATATTTGACATTGGCTGGAAGCACAATAGGTCTGACCAAAAGACTAAACATGAGATTCCACTCCAGATGCAGACTCCTTTATTTGGATGTTGATACGCAGGGCCTCCACGCAAGGTCCAGACCGAAGCTCTCACTTGCTATTCAACTGACCACATGTAGTTCTTCCCTTACAGACGAAATGGGATCCTCCGTAGGCTCCGTCGCCTTTCTATCTCCATTAACCACGTCTGCCAGCTTGTGGCCATTCTCAGTGACCACCTTTCCTAGGGTGACCAGGAGAGGGGCAGTTGCATTCGCTACCCTGGTGCTGGCAATGCCCCACTCCTGGCCACCATGTTTCCCTCAATCCCTGTCCCATCGCACTGGTACCCCCAGACAAACAGAAGATACAGCACCGTTGTGGTACAGCCGTTCTGCACTAACAGCAAGCCCAGCGCTTGTCTTGAAAATGTTAAGCATGCGCAGCCTGGGAGGGACCGCGCTGTGTGGTCCTCTCAAAACCAAATGAAACACAAATAGCATGAATAGCTATAAAAGCGAGACAGCACTGCTGTAAACTCTTCAAAGGGAGGGTTTTATCTGTTCATAAAACTTCAAGCTGTTTATTGCCTCATATCTGGACAGAACTATTTAAACACACGCTCCATTCGCACACAGTCATCTCAGTTTCACAACACAGCACTGCAGAACAGCTTGTGAAAACATATTGTTCAGTTAATTGCATTGGCATACAGATGCCCTCACATTTGTGAACTAAAATCTACCATGGCAAAAGGATGTACAAGGAGACACAGAGACTGTGGCACTCAGTCCCGTGACTGCCAAGAACTACACTGCCCGATGGAGTGGAGCCCACGAGCTCTGGGCATCCCCTTCCTGCTTCTGTGGGCTACAGAGTCTTCACCATTGCCAAAAAGGAGTCTTCAGGTAAAAACTCAGGGTGTCTTAAGGATACTAGGGTGCTGAAAGCTTCAAGCAGTCCTTCATGAACAACTGACTGCCACCAAGGCACCTGAAAAATACCCACTGGCCCACAGTGGGACTTTGAAAGGTATCCAAGCATCTGTACCGGTTGCAAGAGTGTTACACTTCATCAAAGCTATGCTGCTCAGGAGGAGGTGAATGCAGGAAATGAAACACAAGATTTTATTTGACACGTTCTTACCGAGTATATTGATACACTACACAAAATATTACGGAAGGAAATTACCTGTGTCAGCAGTAGTATAAATGGCTGTCCAATAACCACTCAGACTTTTGATAATGGCCCTGTTAACACAGGGGCAATGAATACATGTTTGTCACTTAAATACATCAAGAAAGTCTATTAAAAAAAAAACCCTGAGATTAAACCTAGCATCTATTTCAACACTGATCAGAGAGAAACAATGGGTTTGAAATTACATGCTTTGAGGCCAGAGAGTTTTCACAGGACAGAATTTGCAGCTTCGTTCCATCTTGCGCACTTAGGAAAACACAGAGCGCTTGGCAGTGGCTAGAATACCTGCATAATTCACAAAGTTTTGAGTACTTCACGACATGACAACTTGTTCAGGCATCTTGCTGCCATGCCCTTCTGTTGCTGTTGCCTCAAATCTTCCCTCAAGGTTTTGAGGAAGAGACGACGCTGGACAGAAATAGTGTCTGTTGGGAAGGGAGAGCTGTCATTCCCTCAGCCTAAGACACATCCAGAGGAGTGCCACCACCACGGTTTACCAGCAGGTTATTACAGCAGTCAGGCATCTCTCACAGAGCTCTCCCCTGCAAATACTTCCTAACAGACAGTCCTTACACCGCAGCTAGAACGCTGGTCCCTCCGCTCGCTTCACTTGTGTGGGTCCTCTCCCACAGACCAAGTGGAAGGATGTGTTGAATCAACTGTCACCGTAATAACTATGTGTTTTACTAACTATAGCTCAGTCTTTGTAGAAATATAAATACCTCCAGATTGAATCATGCTGGCAGGATCCATTAAGCCTGACTTCCCTCAGAAAATAATTTACTTTTTTAGAAAATAACTATCTCTATTAAAATAACTGTATATTTTAAGTGGTTGATGGACAGAGAAGACTGACGCGTGAGGAACGTTGCCACAGAGAGATAAGCAGGAGAGCCTACCTGCGGGCACTGGCTCCACTGTCCCCAGTCAGACACCGCACACTCACTGGGACAGTACAAGCTACACTTCTGCATTATATCTGGGATTTCAGCTTGATTACACAGTGCGTTGGGCACAGTCTCCCCTCCGTGGTCCTCAGCAGTACTCACACACCTACGCAGAAAACAGACATTTTAATTACCGCGTCATCAGCGTACTACAGAAGTGATGGATATCAGCAGGCCTGCTCGACCCCGTATAGGACACTATACAAAACACAACAGCTAGATGCAGCACGGCTGCTCAAAAGTAGAATTAAACATATTAATGCAAATCAAAACCAGCTACGCACACAACACACTTTTGTTACTCAGATTTCAGTAACAACTTAAATAAACATTTCAGACTTCATACAGAGGGATTTTAACTTCGATCAGTTGACAGATGAGCAAATAGAAAATGACAACTAGCAATAACAAACCCTTGTGCTCCTGCTAGTAACATCCGAACATTTGGAAATAACTCAGCGTTTCCCTGTGCCTGGGGAATGAATACTCACTAATAATGAACACCGCTCCAGCCTGTGCAGCGCCGTTACTTGGGGAAAATGTTAGCAAATCAGAGTATGGAGGCTTTGCACCTCAGGGGGCTTTATGTATATATGGCATTTAGGTTGAAGAATTCTAATTTAAACATCATGCCTTCTTCCTGAAAGATGTCTTGATCGTAACACAAGGTTGCATCTCTGAGATGCTTTTCCTGTAAAATGTTGCACAGAAATGCATTTTTGTTTTCATTTGAAATACACTGGACCCAGCAATGTACTCCTTGTCAGATGGCCACATATTGCAGCTTTATACAAATATGTACCAGCTCTTTTTAATGCGGAATATGTGTGCTTTTGTCTTCACGTACCTGACGTTCCTCGTTTGTATTCCTTCTCCACAGTGGAGGGAATTTTGTTCACTTTCAATTTTGCACGGAGACCACGGTTCTACTACCCAAGAATACTGATTGCACTCGGTGTAGCATGGGACTGCCTCGTACACCTGTCAGGAGAAAGAATCAAAACTGTTCATTTGAACTATCCAGGTTAGCATCTCTGCAGCAACACCTCAGCCAAACCCACGAAAGGGTACACTGAAAAATACCCTGGCGTACGCTCCTTACGCTAAGAGTGTTGTAATAGCTGTAAGTTCATTTAGTCGTTATTGACTTACCACAGGATTTTTAAGTATATAATAAACAGTAGTATGCATGCAGCATCTTCGGAAACAGAATAAATAACAGCTATTTCCTGCAGCCAGAAGAGGAACGCCATTACAATTTCATTTGCTCAGACTGCTCTTGCTATAATCTATCACTCACCAGGACCATATGTACTGCATCCTTTTGTGTTGCAGAAGGCACAAACTGAAAATCAGCACTCATTTACCTTTGCTTCTAACATATCCTTGTAAGTCATTTACCATAAAAGAATGAAACTCCATGCGTCCTATAAACTTCATTTTTATATACAAAAACGATAAATGCTTTTTTTCCTGCAAGTGACTTGTCTCTAACAGATCTCCTAATAAAACACAACCATGTATTCACCCAACTATGTTATCTATGTAGAGAGAAAAATACAGCCAAAAGCTTGATAAACATTTTTTAAAGGTGCTGGATATTCAGGTTGTTAGAAGCAGCACACTGAGAAATAGTACATTAGCAGATTTTTAGGTTTAAACAAATGAATCTATCAACAGTTCTATTACAGTAATGAATAAAAGCTATTCATTTTGTATCTGGTTTCTCTGCAGAAGTTGATTTGAAGATACTCTGTTGCTTTGTATAAAGCACAATGCGCTGCCCTGAAAAATACAGCGCACCTAAAATTTCTTCTTCCATACACAAAAATCTCCTTGGCCTTGCTGCTGTGGAGCTGTTTAGTTCTCACCATTAAAATAACTGTAAATCAACAGCCTTCCTCCCAACTATCCCCCCCAACAAATAATTCAGCCACAGGTTTAATAATTTATAGCTTCATTTTAAAGTAGCAGATTATGACAATGCGTGTTGTGGCCACAACAATAAAGAAATCTTATTTGCAGCATTTTGGAGGTGGGGAGATAAGGAGATTAGACACCAGTCTGAAAACAAAACTGGTGGCCCATCAGAAAATTACCTTCACATCAAATTAAAAGAAGGTAACTTGCTAAAGAAAACCCCTCAGGAACAGAAAATGTCAGAAATTAATTTTAACTGTGGGTCTGTCTATACATTGTGCATAGGTTCAGCAGAAAGGAAAGAGTAAGAGAAGCCGAAAAGTGCAAAATGTGAAGGAGAAAGGGAAACCGAAGTTGGGACTGATGGGGACAAGCATGGTGTGAACTAGTAAGAGCATCACGATTCATGCAGGGAAAGGGGAAAGTGGAATGAAGTGGGCAAAGGCAGTAGTACAGTTAGTACCATTTTTCTTACTAAAAGCACAAATCCCTTTTGATGGTCTATGCACAAATAACAAGAGAGAATGTGCAAAAATTATTAGGACTACTATTAGGGCTGAAACACACACATCGACAACGTTCAGTACAACAACCTTCTTGCACAAGCGTGTGGGGCCACCGCTATCTTTTTGGGAGGTGTAGCAGCTGTGCGATGTGTCCAGCTTTCGCTGGGCCTGCACGAAGGCCTCTGAAAGATCACTGTGCACCTCAACCACTCGATACGGGCTAACGATTTCTGCAGGCCGAGGCGGTGGTGTTTGGCCTGGTATATGATATACAGGAACCTATGTATCGTACAAAGTACATATAGAGGCTCCCAGACTGAGCGAGCAGCACCACAAGTGCCACTAATGAGCTGTGCAGCCATGCTCGTTAACATTAACTGGTGGACACAGGAGAAAAGAGAGAAAGCACCCGCTGAGCAGGACCCGTGCTCGGCACGAGCAAGCGGGGAGCCCGCAGGCACGGGGGGCACGGCAGCACAGCAAGCCGGTATGAAGCCATCGTCCTGCCTGGCCAGCCCGTCACGTTGAGAGAGTTACCAACTGCAGTCATTTCCCTGTGCACACCACAGTGAATAACAATCTCTCTTTAGGCGCTGCAAAGCCTTAACGTTCCCCAAAGACAGCCAGGAGATGGATGTAGAGACAGGGAGTATTTATTAGTTTCCCTGCTCCACGGAGAGGAAGGAAAAAAAACTCATGCTCTGGCTATGTTGTCTGAAAAAACACACTGCTGTCTGCAGGAGCCGATTAGTTGAAGAGGGAAATGCGTGCTTCAGGCGTGATCAGAGTTTCCCTTGTCGCAGAGCAGAGGTGAAACCAAGAGAGCAAAGCGCCAAACTCCACAAGAACTGGCTGCTGGCGGGCAAGGAACCTTCAGCCTAGGGAGGAGATGTCTCACTGGACAGTGTTAAGAGAGGTAAAGCTTATTTACTAATGAACTTATTAAGAGCTGAGTGGGTGTCTGCTCCTGTTCTTGAAACTTTTGGAGAGAAAGATGAGGTTGGAGAGGCCGGGAGGTGCTGCCTGTGGCCTCTCCACGAGCACGGTGGCACAGCTGGGGCAGGTGCAGCACAAATCGTGGCTTCAGGGATTTAAGATTCTTTTGCTTGCTGTATTTAATCTCCCTTCCTCAGGGTTAGGGGATATGGCTGTGAATCCCGCAGGTCACGATGCGAGCACTGCTAGCCTTTCAGCACTCACCCCATCGCGCACAGGCCCTGCTCCTGGCTCGGGCCTGAACAAGAGCTTGGAAATCCTGGCTCATCTCAGTGACCTCTTGCTGCTTCGTGTTAAAATCTCTTAAACCTCAGTTGTCTCAGAACCACCAAAGCCCACCTGTGGGTAGCAGTAGAGGCCTAACACCGGCAATTTACCAAAACCGCATTTTGTTGGCCAAAACCTCCTGCAGCATTTACCTGATGTGATTTCTGTGTAAGAAAATCAGTAGGGTTTGGGCAGGGACGGGCATGAACTAAAATCTACTCAAAGAAACATGTGAGGGTAAAACAGAGCTCCCACATGCAGTGACACAAGTACATGTGATGTTAAGTGATACTTCAGATGCACTCTTCCAAGAGCGGGCAGGACGGCAATAATAAAGCCATTAACAGAGCATTTGTATTCTGCCGCTAATCGTGTCAAGCCAGTATGACTGTGTGAAGCCCTGTCAGCTCTCCTCCTCTGACAGACATCCCACTCAGCGCGTGGAGGAAGGCACACACCACCAGCCACGCGATCCCTGCGGCACCTTAACACCCAGCTCAGACCTGCTACTGGCCCGCTCGGTACGTCCAATTCAGTCAGGATTCCAGGTGACACTCATCACCAAAATCCCAAAATACAATTAATCCATCTTCCTAAGCTATTGTGTTGACAGCTCTGTGTTTGTCACCTCTCCCCTGCCCTGTGTCGCTGTTGAGCAATGCCACCTCCAGCAGACCCTCCCAGACAGGGGGAAGCTGTAAACAACTACCACGCATCATCGGGAGGGATAGATTTCTCCAGAGCAAGCTATAACATCTTATAACTCCATTACACCTTTTAAATAGGAGTCATAGATGCAAGATTTCCACCAGTGCAACTCTGTGGGTAAGCATTTGGGAAGCTGTGAATATAATTTTTTTTCATTTAAAAATACAATCTTTTTTTGCATTTAAAACACCACGGTGATGTGGCATGTGTTCCTTTCCTCCACAGGACAATGTCTTCCTCTTGTTTGTCTCTCCTGGTTTGCCATAATTTGTTTTCAATCACTTCCAATTCCTCTTTTTTTTTTTTATATTAAAAAAAAAAAAAAAAAGGCCTTAAAGGCTTTCACTCCTATCTTTTGCTAAACAGCTGTGGTACCTAACAAGGCCAAATAGATGATGCTCTTGATTTTGCTTTTTCAAAGGATTTTGGCTAAGCCTTGTTGTTCTTCGGGTCCCACTAACCAGGGGACCTCGGAGCACTTCTCACCTCCCGGCTCCCACCATGAACAGAGGTTGGGACTGGATGTGGTGTCCTCACTCCTCACCCAACCCAGGGATCCAAAGTGCCTGAGCCGCGAGGAGGCTGGGATCTGCTCCCATGGATCCCTGGCTGCAACACAGAGTGCATCCAACCTTCAAATTAGACACAGTCTCAGTATTCCTGGCCCACATCACATTTGCCATCTGCTACCTCTGCTGCAGATAATACAGAAGTCTCTGGTCCAGCTACGCCACTTCTCCTCCCAAGCACAAAGACAACAGTTCCTTTGAAAATAATCTGCTTAATGCTCACTCTTCCCCAAACTTAAGCAAACCCTAGGACAGTGCATTTTCAAAAACCTTCGGACCAAGATGCCCAACACACAGACAGAGCTGTACTACCACAGTCCACCTCCTGAAGGACAGAAACTAATGAAGACCATGCAATGGGCACAGGGGCCTGTTGTTCTGCACTGCTCAGAGGGGAGAAAGATGCTGGAAGCCGCAGACACCTGACCTGTGCGGAGCTGCAGAGCTCAGTGCCCAGGGGACCAGCCTGGCTCCATCCCTTAGCACCTCACCTTTTACCCTTTCAAGAAATAAACATAACCAAAATATTCCAGATATTTTAGGAAATTAACCACTTTCCTCAATTTTTATTCATATTCACATCCTGGGTTTTGGGCTCAAAGGGGTGAAATGATGCCTGACTGAAGTAAATGGGAGTTTTGCCACTGACTTTCGTAAAATCACCGTATCACTCTCTGTAGCCACAATTAATCTAGAATACTTTAACATCTGAACCCTAAAATCAGGTTGCTGGACACAGTTCTAAACAAATAAAAGGGAAGAAGGACAAAAGCTACTTTTTAAGAGTCAAATTGCTTTAAACTGAAAGAGGGTAGATTCAGATTAGATATAAGGAAGAAACTCTTCACCATGAGGGTACTGGATGCCCCATCCCTGGAAGTGTTCAAGACCAGGTTGGATGGGGCTTTGAGTAAGCTGGTCTGGTGGGAAGTGTCTCTGCCCATGGCAGGGAAGTTGGAACTGGATGATCTTTAAGGTCCTTTCCTACTCAAATAATTCAGGGAAGTTGGAACTTGATGATCTTTAAGGTCCCTTCCTACTCAAATAATTCTATTATTTAATTCTACGATAATAAAATAAGCCAGCTCCCATTCACTCCAATGCAAACCCCAAGTCCTTGATGAAGTATCTTGAAGTTGACAGTTACTTCAACAAGATATACAAATGCTAATCTATTTATTTAATCTTTTAAAAGCTGACACTTGCACGTTAATGAAAAGTCCAAACATCTAACCACCAGAGAGATTTGGTGTGATTTACGATATTCTGTAACTTATTTATTTAAATGTAGGTCAAGAATAACACTGACCTTGCAAAGGACCTACAGAAATGAGTGCACTTGCTCACTGATGTGATCCATTAAAAGAAATTCATACCTACATTTCAGGTAGCTTTTCTAACAAGCACCTGCAGAGTAAACTAGAAGGAGGTTCAACACTTCTAAAAATCATAGTGACTTCAAGTTTCAGTGAACATTAAGATTTATTGTCCCTCAAGGTAAATATTGACTCCAGTTTTCCCTCAGTCGATATTTTAGCTTTCAAGTCAGTAAATCTTGGTGTTCACCTCAACTAAAGTCAATATCTGCTTATTATATTAGAACAACCAAACTGATCACTGTAGCAGCTGCCTGAGACCCTGAGGACAACCTCTGTGCTATTCATTTCTAATAAAAATGGGCTAAATTCATTGCTAACATAAGTTCATTTCACATCTCTGCCCTTATATCAAGGTTATATTAGACCTAATACATTGAAACAGCCAGAACTGAAGAAATAAAAACCTACTTTCACACTATGGAGACCACTATGAATAACACTAAAACTAGAAAAGATCTAACATGGGAAAGAGAGCAGATTTGCTCTGGTTTGCAAAGACACTTACTGGTACAGAAATTCAATCGTAAATATTAAAACCGCTCCTACTGAGACTGGCCAGCAATTTGCTCACTTCGAATACTTTTTGCTTATCCACTTTTACGTTCCCTGCATGTCCAGGCTGCAAGAAGAGGCAGCAGTGGGACCTCACCGGGGTCCTCTCCTCCTCTTACAGCTACCACTTTGTGAAATCTGGACCCCAGCCAGCCTGACACAAATGAATCCAGAGTATGGTGGGAAACGCAGCTCAAAAAACGTCCATCCATTGCAACTAGCTGCAAATCTGACTTCCATGTTGACTCCATCTAGATCATCCAAATCTCTTTTTTGGTTGCAACTGAGTAATACATTAACTGAGTAATTTTTATAATGCCCTAATACTGTCTTCGCATTCCATTTAATCTAAACCAGATAATTTCCAATAATTCTTTAAAACTGAATTCAAAACGGAGTACTTACTTTGTTAATTACTTAAGTGCACGTCTGATTTGGCAGATCTAAGCACGTATTTAAAAGTTTTGCTGAATTAACCGCATATCCAAAGGACAAGTACTTGTACATTAACAAACACTACATCACAGAAATGATCTCATTAAAATTTCAACATTAAATAGTTCTCTTTAAAACAAAATTGATTTTATTTCATGCTAGTTTATGTATTGATCACAATCGCCAGAAATATGCTAACCGCTCACCAATATTAAAACTGATTGTACAATTCATTTTCAAGCAACTTGGATTTTGCAAAGCAGCTGTTTAAGTGATGAATACTTGTCTTTAAGTATTTGGATGCTGCAAATAGCTACCAAAATTAAAAAAAATATTCTTCAAGAATGATTTACAGGGCAAAAGTTTGAATAGATCAGCATCTGGTAAGACTTCTGAAATTATCAGAATTCCTGAATTTTTTACGCCTCTAGCAGATACCTGCACAAATCTTCATGAAACAAATTCAGCACTTTTAGTTTTCATTTCCACCCAAATCAAAGGAGTTAGTATTTGTGGCATGGAAAAAAGAAAATCAATTAGAACTTTGACAAAGTTATGAAAAGCCTTCACTGGCACTGAACCAAGTTTCCAGAAAAGCTAGACCTGCCTAAAACTTTGTGGTGGCAAAAGGATGGGATCAATTTTATTTTAAGTACAAAACATGAATTGAGAGTCAGGGCAATAATTACTATGACATAGACAGAAAAATGTACCAATTCCCAGTCTCTGCCCTGCGGGCAGTTTGGAAGCTCCTACAGAAACAGACCCTTCACCATTACTCTAAGGGACTAACCATGGTGACAGCCTTTAAAACCACTGCCAAAAAATGAGTCTCACTGAGTAGGAAGGGTAAAAACAATTATCAACCCTCTGATTTTTCCCCAGTTCTTGATTATCTACTTATAGCCCGACTCTCAAAACTGCTCAACTTTAATCCTAATTTACACATGAGAAAACTGAGGATGAAAAATTAAGTGATTTATCAGAGGCTGGTGAGGGAGCCCTCAGGGAGCGGGGCACTGGATCTGGAAAAGCCCAATTTCTTGCACTAACTGGATGACATCTCAGCTTAAAAATCAGATATTGAAAAGTTCAGATAAAGACGTTTCAGGATGAAGCCATCAAAAATAAGCAGCAGGGTAAAATTCTGGCTGTAAAATGAGGAAAAGGAAAAGAGGACAAATTAGGAAAGCAGCAGAGTATTCTTGCTAGAGAGACATCCGGATGCACCGCATTCCCTCACCATGGCCTTTAGATCCTGTTACTGTATGTAGTCTTTTGCGGTACTTTAAAAAAATGCTCCTAGTAAATCTCTTATTTTCTTCTAATGGCTGATTAAATATGCAAAGACAGACACTGCTGTATTTCAAATTCTTAAGTGCGATGAATAGAAAATGCCGTGTTTAGAAAATTAATTGAAGTGAGCTCTGCCGAACCCTAGGCATTACAGCTCACACTTACAGAACTAACATGTTGCTCAACAAGGTTTGTTAATTCGTATTTACTAGTGGTAAGTGGTTTTATTTTCTGTAAGACTGGTGCAGGCATTAAAAACACCAAGTTGTAATATGGTAAAGCATGAGTGCTCCTTCCTGGAGATTAAAATAAGAAGTTGGCATCATTCAGCATGAGGAAAAAAGGGAGAACACGTAGCTCCTGGCCCTGAACCTCCCTCCCTCCCCAGTTTTACTTAAGGTTTTACTGTCTGTACAGCCTTTGAGGAGCAGAACACAGCACAGAGTATAACCTTGCAGATATCACGCAGACACTGGGTATTTATTTCTACCTGAAGTACTCAGACCAGACAATTTAGACTCAGAGTCACAAAATAAAATGAAGATGTTGAGGTGTGACCGAGGGATATGCAAATACACAAATGGGCAGTTCCTGTGGCTCTGTTTTTTATTTTATTTTTTATATTTCTTCACTATCAAGAAAATATGAATCTAGACTAGATAATAACAAATGCCATTTTATTATGTTGTCAAATATGATGGTCTTAAAGCAAGGCAGAAACTCGTTAGTGAGAGTTTCAGTGCATTTTTTGCTGATTCCAGAAGCCGTAGGTGCTGTAGCTTCTGCTGTCTCCCTGTCACAAAGCTAGGCAAGCATAGCAAATTTAAGTAGATATAAATAAATCAATGTCCTGTGTTTTTGAAACAGCACATTTTGCTGCAGCTGAAGGATAGTTTCAGGGGTAACAAACGAATGTGGCACCTCTCTGGATGAATCTGTTATGCAGTAATAATGTTGGATCCAGTTTTAAAGAGAGAAAGGGGAAAAAAACTGACTGATGAAGAAAATATTGAAGTCCTTTTTTACTAAATGAGAACAAAAAGATAAGATGAAGACAGACTGCAACACCAACCTGAGCCTTTGTAGATGTCCATGTTAGCAGAGCATGATAAGCAGAAAAGAAAGAAAATTATATATTCATTAGTTTAGCTGCTGTATGATAATATTGCAAAATAAAAATATGAAAATCTGGTTAAAATAAAATTGCTACAATGTAAGGTTGCATTCAATTCTTTGATTTCCCCATCTTTCAGAAAAAAAAAAAAATCCCTCAAGCAGAAATCAGGCATTTATTTGTGAGTGAATGAAAAGCATGACTATGCTGAAGAATAAAACACAGTTCATTCAGCTTCATCCAGCTATCCCCTGGATTCCATCAGTGCGACTCATGATCAAAGCCTTATGGCAATGAAAAAAAAACAAACAAACTTATGAAGCTTACCCTGAAATCTGGTAAGAAACCCCACAATTACGGAATATCAATCACAACAGATAAGAAAGGCTTTCAGACATTTAAATCTTAATTGAGCAGCACTGCCTCTAGCGAAGCGTGCCGATGACGTGCAGAAGGCATGCCGGGTGGCACGCAGCCAGCTGGCCTTTATCAGGCAGAACCCGATCTCCGTGAACACCATCAATAACTCAAAGTAGATTTCATTACGGAAAAAATGATTAAATGACAAAAATTCAATAATGTGGGCATACAGCGCAGGCACATCCTACAGACAAGGAGGGCTGTGCCAAGGTGGTTGATACAAGGTCTCCAGGGGTCCATCAGCAGTGCAGGAGTCACACCAGTTAAGTCCGTATCAAACTGTCCTGCAGCACGCGCGCAGCCTCGCTGATCAGCGCCAACACCACAAACATCAGCTTTCGCTAACTGAGCCTGGGCAGCCTGGCGCTCCCACTCCTCTCGTCTGACCAAAACACCACACGAAGCCCACGCAGACATGCTCCAGGAGCCATCTGGGCTTGGGGCACACAGGGCTCCTGAGTGGTCCTCTGGTCAGCCAGTCTGTGCTCCCAATTCAAATCACAGCATTTCAGAAGATCAAAAGCCCGCCCCGGTGGGATCTGAGCAAGCGATTACTAGATCCAAAAGCCAAGTCATCTGTCACATGAAATGAAATAAATGCTGGTACTAAACACAAACAGTTCCAATGAAGCACTTTCTTTGTAGGCATCTGTACAACAGGCAATTTAAAGAAATGACCATCAGAGCTTACTGCTCTGATGTCTGAGAGACAAAGTTTCAGCCCTAGTCTTTCTTTTAAGAGATTTCAAATGATTTCAAGGATTAAAAAATTCAAATTTATATTCTATCAGTTTATTTTCATGTCTCAAACAAGAATGAATTAGTCTGGCAGAGCAATCATGTGCTTGTCCTTACATAGTATGATCTTGGACTGACAATTTTTCCATACGGGATTCAAAATCAGTTAGCCAACAAGAGCAGTTTGATTGATAGCACTACAGACAAGAAACAGAAGAGACTGGGAAGTGTCAGGCAGATGAAAGTTATGTTTTCTGAGCAACACTTCCATGAGACTACACCAAAGGCTGGAAGAAGAGAGAACTGCAAACTGCTCCTGGGGCTTCCCATCATCACAGCAAGAAACAGTCAGGTTTTAGGGTCCTGCAAAAGCAGAAATAGAAACGCAAACCAGCTCGTAACCTGATTGTTTCATTAGGATGAGACTGTCACTCTCTCCCTGCAGTCCACTCAGCATCAGGTCTGATTCCTCCTCGGCAGCATCCGGACAGAAACGGGTGCTTGTAGGGAGAGTAGGACAGATGCTGATGGATGCGCGATAGATCCCATAGCTTCAGAGAAAGATCATAGCTTTAGAGAAAGATAACCCACAGCCTGATTAGTAACGGGAGCTGGAAAATTTTTCTTAGAAGAGTAAGTTACTGCAGAAGCCAGGATATTTGACAGCCTGTTGCATCACATATTTATGGTAGCTGTCTTACTGCCAAGACAGGCAGACGTTAGTCCTGCGTTTAGACGCAGCATTAACTTGAGGAATTGTCTCTGCATAATTACAGGTAACGCAGACCTCCTAGCAGTGCTGCTGAGAGGCCGGCCTTGTGACCAGGCCGTTGAATTCACAGATTTGAAGGCTGATACAATCACATCGCCGCACACTTAGAAATCGTGCAATTCTTATGATCTGACAGTTTTTCCTGGTATTTCTTATAGGCAGAGCCAGACACAAAAGAGTTAGGCACAGAAGAGCCGAGTTTTCTTTCCCAAATGCATACGCTAAAGAAAAGCAATGTGCTGTGGAGAGAAACCAAGCTTCTACCCGCGACTGCTCCCCAGCAAGAACATCCATATTTAATAAACTAAAGGCTCCCTTGAGCCAGAAGTTAAATTCCACCCAACCTACTTCAAACATCAGAGTGCACATACACCATCCCCCGCGCCAAAAGACAAGAGAGGAGTGCTTGCAAGCCACTACCTTGCGGGGTAGCTGGCGTCTCTGTAGTTCTGGATGTCTTTCTTCTGCTTTACCATTCCTTCAGAGCAGGGAATATATCTACTTTCAGATTCCTACATGTCTATCATTGGCCCATATTTGGAGGTTAAATGCTTTATATGGACTGTACAAAGCCACATGAATCAATGGAAAGTCTTCTACTGACTTCCACTGTTTTGGTCATGCCGTAGCAAGCAAGGAACGTCTGAATATTTACAGGTACATCAGTAAAATTTAGGGGAAAAAAAAGTATAGACCATGGTGAAATTTTTCTGCAGTACCTACTTATTTTAAATGTACATCAATAGTGCCTATATATATTGATGGTTAATGGAAAGTTATATACAAACCAAATAGATGGTTTTGAAATAAATCTGACCAGGAACAACCACTTAACTCTACATACACATAAGCCCATGTTCCGCAAACATCAACATTTAGCACATATTTCTCTTTCCTTTGTACCTTGTTTTTAAGGAGTTTATGAGTGTCTGACTATCGGAACCCTACCAGAAAATGGAACTCCTTATTTGTTCATGTACCACTGGGTAACGTACCCCATAACAACCACCACCAGAGCACCAAGTCCTGCTCTGTACCACTGTGGCGTTCAGGAAGGGTATGTCAGGGCACAAGTGATTCAGCAGTCCTCACACCTCTGCCATTCCCTGGAGAACTACCTTCACGCATCCATGATTCTGGAAATAATGGAGTGAAAAAAGCTGTTTCCCAAACCAGTAAGTAATGGGAGAAAGAAGGTAAATGCACATGGAGACTACACAACACAGCTGTGGTTTGCAGTGTGTTGTACACACAAACCACTCCACCCAAAACCTTTTAGAGAATTAAATAATGCAACAGAGCAAATAGCATATGGTATAAATTAGAGGACGCAGTAATTTAAAGACCATGCAGGTGATCTAAAAGAAAGTATTTACTCAAACAGGCCACAGTAGATCAGTAAGAGAGGAAAATTGAAAGGCAGAGACAAGAAACTGAAGTTGAATGGCAGACCTGAAAGGAACTCAAGAGTCAAAGAAATAAAGAAAAGTGAAACACCATTACCTGTTGCAGGAACCACACAGAAAAAGCCCAACACTAAAAATAGTCCATTTGCAATAGAGAAAACCGTAGGAAATGAAAGATAACCAATGGGGTGAAGGGAAAGAAAAGTGAAATAAACTTTTTATGATCGGCACTGACTCAGAACATTTGGCCAACAAGGAGCACAAACTTGAAGAAACATGTGAAATAACTTCTGGGTCAATGAAGTTATTTAGGAACGATGGAGAGAAGATTGCACAGCAGCCTTCAGAAGATGCAATATGAGACAGCTGGATGAGAAAAGGGGGGGAAACACAGTGAACTGCATAGCAGTCAGATAAATTTTCATTCTTGGAAAAATATTTTCCTACAGACATTATAAGCAGCAGAAAATAACAAGGAAATGAGTAGCAGGTAGCATGAGTGTGTCAAGAACAAACTGTGTGAAATCATTGTGATGTTCTTTGGTAACAAGATAACAGATGCTGTGGATAGGGAGGACATGGCAGGTATTATGTTGACTTTATTAAGCTTTTCACACTACTTCTCAGGCTACGGAAATACGGCCTGAATTAATCTAATACTTGGCAAGTACAATGTTGGAAAATCAAACTCTCAATAGGAAACAGTGTAAAATAGGCAAGAAACTTCACACACAGCTTTGCAGAGCTGTATGTTCTGTATCCAGTCGTATTCCTAGTTTTCATTAATTTGGGGCTGACCAATTAAAAATTATTCTTACCAACTCTGTGGATGGTGTCAAGGTGAGAGGGAGAGCAAGGCAACAGGACAACAGGAAAATAATCCAAAATGGGCTTTCTGAATTGGAAAAATGCACTGGAAAAAGAAGCTGAAAAAAGTTAAGAACTACAGTGATGAGTGACCAGCCAGTGAACAGCACAAACACAGGATGGGAAACAACCAGCCCCATAGTGGTACCACTGCACAGAATCCAGAAATTGTACAGAACCATAAAGAGAATGTGATTCAATGTCATAAAAAGAAAAGACAAATGTAGAGTTTGTAAAACACTGAAGTACCTCTTCAGCTATGGTGTGGATTGAGCTTGGGAAGCATGTCCTAGTGCGCACTCAACTTTATGAGAAATTTGAAGGATTTGAACCAATTGAGAGCCAACGGATGGCAGTAAGATTAATAAGACCAGAATCAAACTGCTGAGGTGAGCGATGACATTTCCACTGTTGCTTTACAGGTAAACATTTAAAACACCACTATAATTACTGACAATCTATACGATAGCAGGTCTGTCAACAAAGCATGGAATCAATTGTCAGATAAAATAGCAATACTGAGTCATAAAAAGAAATAACTCTGCTGTATCATACCAGATGCAGAGCAGCAGAAAGACACCTGAGAGAGCTTTAAAGAGATCTTCCAACAGCTTGAAACTATCTATCTGTAGCATCACTGAGCTCCGTTGCCTTGAATAAATCACAGACTGCCAGATTGCATTTTGGAAACCAGAGGCTCTCTTCTAGCTCACAGAGAAACAGGGCAGTGGAATTACCATTATATTAAATATTAACAGTACTGTTATAACACTGCCTACAGCCCTAGCTCCTCATTGCAAAAGTAACACTGATAATGACAGAGTGGTTAAAGGAAATCCAGAAATATAATTTGAGGTCTGAAAAATTTTGCTTAAAGTAGCAACCTAAAGAAACCTACCTTTGGTTCAGCTGAGAGGTAAGGAAAAGGAGACTCGATCAATTCTCGGAATATAGACACAGAATTTCTCTTCAAAGAGCTATTTTTAAACTAGCAGATAAAGATATACATTCCCAAGACCGAGAGCTGCAGTTAGACAAATTCATATTCAAGTTACGGAAAAAAGGGAAACTTTTTCAGCACGAAGGAAATGAATTACTGGATTAGCTTATCCCAGACAAATCCTTCTTCAGCCAAAGTCTGTGCCAAGGTGGGGTGCCATTCTAGAAACCTGCTCCAGCTCCACCGACAGGCAGGGACTTGACTGAAGTCAAGTAGCTTACGCCATGCAAGAGGTCAAAGCAGACCCTCGTCGTCATCATGGTCTACATCTGGTCTTAGGACCTCTGAAAGAGGAACTCCACAGAAGACTTCTAAATCATGTATTAATCATAGAGTGAGCACCACATTTATTAACCCATACTACATACTTAAAATAGAAATTGTACATGAAAGTTGAAGGGAGGTAGTATGCCTGTATGGATTTTACATGCATTTTGAGAGGCTGCCAGAAAAAAATAGTACTGCATTATAGATCAGAAGTGCATTGGAGTTCAGGCAGTCCATGCATCATCCTGCAAGCACTGATCCTACAAAGACGACAGTATTTTCTCCACTGCATTAACTCTACCTCCTAAATTATAACCAAGAGAGGAGGGAGAACGGAGCAAAGAGGATAAACCTTTTAGCTAGGTCATGATGTTGCCAGTAGCAAGCAGGACAGAGGAGCAAAATAGAAAAGTAATTACTAAAACAAGCAAACTGCATCTGTTCATCACTGATTTCTGCCATTTGTTCACTCTGGTGCAGGTAAAATAGATGGCATACTTGGAAACACAAGCTGGACTCTCTTGCCTCCGGATAGAGGCTTCCAGGTCTTGGTTTGCTTCTCAGCCAACTGTTCCTGCTGGTTTTCCTTACTAACACCTCTCTCTTAGCCGTGCGGTACCTGGCACATCAACAAGTGATCTTACTGATCTACATCAACATGCATGCAGGCATGGACATCACTAAGAATAAATATGAATTGACTGATGGCAAAGTGAAAAGAGAAAAAAGAGAGAACAACTGTAACTGCACATGAGCAAGAAAGGGCAAATATTCACCGTACAGAAATGCATTTCGGTCAAATTAAGAAAAAGAGGAGAAATGTGGTAACAAGGAAAACTGGCAGTGAGTAGTGACCCAGAAAGGAGGAAAGACAAGGAAAAGACAAAGGAAAATACTAGAGGAAGAGGCTCACTGTGTTCTACAAACACTTGACAAAGTACAACCCAAAGCAAAATACGGCTGAGGCAGGACAGAGGCGCACAGAGAGGCAATACCAAAGTTACTTTGCAAGATGAAATACATTGAGTCCTGCTGTGCTCTACTTCTGTTGTTTCTTTGTGGTTTGTTGAGTCCTGTAACAGCTTCCGATTACACAAGACGTGCAATAGATCAGGACACTTGGAAAATCTGTAATGTTTAAAAGGCTAACGCTTTTATAGCTCTCAACTGACAGTTTAATATTTGTCTTAGTGCCATCGTTTGCTTTACATACGAACAACAGACAATGCTTCCACAGTTATTTTCAGTTTATTGTATAAAGTCAGATTGGGAAATCTTTGCTTTCAGCGAGCGATGCAGGGGCTGGAGCCGAGCTTCATTCGCTTTGTATCAAAGCCTCTCCCACGGTGCAGCTGCACACCCACACGTAGGGTCCAGGCACACACATTTCTACAGTTGCTTTTGGCCTGCTGAGCCAACGGACGATGCGCACACAAATCCTCCTTGCCCACGTATGCAGAATGGGGAAACAATCTAATTTCATTTCCTTTTCATTTAGACTGATGAATAACTTTGAGATGAACACTAGGCAGCAAGGAAAGGAATTGCTCACTCTAACTTGCGTTTAAAAATACTTAAGCACAACATCAAATTTGTCTCAGTGTTTATCACAGAGACATCAGACAGTTTGCAAAGAACATTTCTAATCACCAAATGCCGATGGGGCTAGACTGTGAAGGACCAGCATAGAACAAATTGTTTCAGATGGGTATAGAGAAATACACCCTGGGTAGAGATCACTGAAAATCACTGAAAAATCCACTGCATCTGTATAAAAAATAGTTGGGGTTAGTTTTGTTGGTTGTTTTTGTTGTTTTTTTTTTCAGATGGTATAATGGAATAATCCAGCTGCCTTTTATTATATAAACAAAAATTACCAGAGAGGAAAAGTCCCAAACAAATTCCCTTTTATGCACCATGGAGATGAAAAAAAACCCAGCCAACTGAGTAACACTGGTATTTGTGCTTGTGTATGTGTAGACATGGAAACATTTTTCTTAATAAAGCCAAAAGACACTACACTTTGGAGGAAAACAGAAGCCTGAGGTAATGTGTTTCCCCTTTTAAACACCATGAAGGATGCTTCTCAGGGACAATGCCTGACTTTCTAACTCAGGCAAATGCTGGACACCAGTGAAACCAAACCAGGTTTATTGCCACGATGGTCAGTAAAACTCAGGACATTCAAAATAAACAATCCAAACCACAACATTTATGCCTCTCTGTTCCTACCTGGCTTCCTTGTGTGTTGGACAGAGGGCTCTGGAGCAGGACGTGCTCTTGTTAAACACAAAGAATGCAAGTGGGCAGCTGCCGTGCACGCCAGCCGGCCGGCCCTTCATTAATATCTCTGAGTTGAGGTTTCCCACACAAAAGGAAAGGGGATTTCTCTTTGTCACTCAGCCAGAGAAAACTATTATGGCTGCACCTGAACATGGCAGAGTGAAAACAAAGCAACTAAGTAAAAAAGCCTTATTGCAGGCTGGGCAGGAGCTGCATGGTTTTACACAACATCTAAAATATATCAGAGATACCTCCACTGCTGGCACTTGAGATTTCCACACAAAAATGGGAACGTGTACTCAGAAATGTCACTCTGGTGTGTAAAGTCATCAGAGTCACCCTGTGCTGTCATCGCAGTCCCGTAGATCAGGCACAAAAGCAGCAGCAACTCAAAGCTGTTGGCATGTACAAAAGAGCACGAGGAACCACAGCATTCACACGGGCAACCTGAGAGAAAGGAGTCTCGATTCTCCTACCTGCCTACTGGAAAAGATTCTTTGATGCTTTCAAAAAAATTACAGTCTTCAAATTTTTTTTGCAGTCCTGGCATCAACAAGACACATCACCAGCAGGGAGGACCAGGGCAGACAAAACACCAATAACTGACACTACTTTAATGGCTGTGCTTTTAAGAACTCCTGAAGATGAGGTTAGATGGCACAGTGGTTAAAATACCCCTTTCCTTGAGGAAGAATTACAGGAAGCTTAAAGAAAACTAGGTTAGGTACTGAAGGAAGACCCCAGCGGTCTCCAGCACAGGTCTGTGCAGTGGCAGACCCAAAATACAGAGAACAAACCAGGACACAATAAGATAAGCTTATCTTTGCTGGGTGCAGTAACACATGCAGGCAGACTGCTTTATAGCATATCTACGTAGAACAACTGACATTTTAAACCATTCTAATGATAAGAGTGCACGTTTTTGTTGGGAATTAGCCCCCTCAGACTGAATGCTTATAGAAGTCTATCTTCTTTGGTTTTTCCAAAGCAACGTGACATTAAGCATTCAGACTTCCTCTGCTGTATTGTCCCCTTTGGACTGTTTCCTTTGTGAAATTCAACTTAAATCTGCTCTGGGTGCAGCAAGAACAAACATACCTCAGGATAAGTTACGGGCAGTTAGGGTGTACTCAGCACAGCTCAGCAAGTGAATGCAGTGTAGCCTTACCTATGCAGCATGGCATGGCACCTAACCACCACCGCCGAGAAGAAGAGGACTTCACCAATGGACCCCATTTTATCTCTAGAGACGACACCACATTGCACTGTGAACATGCCAACGTGTGCATACATCTCTGCAGGATGCCATGTTGCAAAATGCAGACATAGCAATAGCAGATGGGGAGAGTAAGCACGTCTCCAGTGAGGCTGTGTTCTTCATCAGGCTGGCGTGGCAGAGGAGACGTGAGTGCTTGTCTGACATAAGAGAAATGATGGGGCCATTCCCACACGCGCTTTAGAGCATGCGGATATTCTTCTCCGCAGCTCCACTCCATCAGAATTACACACAGCAGTAATCCACACTTGGGCCTCTGGTAGCACCTAACAAACTTGAGAAACTGTTGAAGGAAGAATTAGTTTGCTCCCATTTCAATAGCTCTTTCTGTCTGAAAAGGGCATTGTTGTACAGGTTGATTAGCTAGGAAGATTTTTTTCTTACAGTAAGCCTCTATCTCCACTCTTTTAATTCCACCCCATTACCCTAGCTACACCCCTGGGCCCCATGCTGTATAACTGCCGTCTCTCTTTGATATTTACATCCTTTATGTGTTCAGGAACCGTTATGAACCCCCGCAGACACCACTCAGCCCCAGATGCCTTTTCACACCAGCATTTGGCTCTCCCCACTCCTCTAACAGCCGGATGAGTTGCCTGGCATTAACTACAGCACAAACTCCCATTCAGAAACAGCCTGGGCAGCACGGAGGGGCTGTATGGTCCCACCCCACGCAAGCCCTTGGAGTCTTTAATGTAAGCACACACAGATTTATCCAGACTTTGATGGAAAATGGGAATATATCAATCAAATATCACACTGCTTGCTCTCCCTTGGCTTCTTGGCCCATTTACTGTGCTCTTCCCATGCATTAAAGGGGAAGGCAAACTCTCTATCTCTGTTTATTACATAATTCAGTTTTATATCAGCATATTTAACTTCTTTACACTGAACTCTGCTGCCTTAGCAAAGAACCACTGAGCTGAGTCTTATGGGATTAAGTTCAGTATTTTCTCTTAATTAGGCCGCACTGGCTCCTAGGATGCTGTGTGTTGCTTTTATCTGTATCCTCCCACAAACTGCAATTGTGTTTCCCAACACTGCATAACTGTTTTTACTCTTCTCTGAGATAAATCTAAGAAGATTAGACTGGTCGGCTTTTCTCAGGTTCCTGCAGATGATCATCCACAACGCAACTGCCCCTGTGTACGCGTCCCTTATCTCCCTCCAACACTTCCCGGTTTTGAATGTTTCTGATTATATGATAGAACCTGAAAAATAGCCAGGATTTCCCTCTGTGTTTTGCTCTTTCTAAAAATGCACTCATTTTCTCATTCTTTCCTTCACTTTTTCCTTCTTCAATATAGCATTTGGGACAATAATCTGAAAGTATTTATCACAATCAGCATTTGATATATACAGGCTGGTGTTCCAGAATCACTTGGTCTGCCAGCCATCAAGATTCATCACAGCACTGGATTTCAGGAACACAGAGGCAAGCAAACATCCAAGGTTTCCTGGAAGTCGTAAGAAATCCAAGGACTAGCCTCTGCTGCCTGACCCAGCTCTCCTTAGGCTGCAGTACATTACTCTGTAGATATGATTATTTAATATGTGCATTAAGAACAACATGAGGCTAAAACTCATGTGCCCTAAGGCACCTCAGAAACTTTAATCATACTTTCAGATGCAACCACACTGTGGGAATCTAAAGGTCAATGGGACTTCACCCTGTGGACACCTTTGTGCCCAAAACACCATCACCCTGTCTGGGCTCCAACATCAGGAAGGTCAGCTGGCTGACAGGTATTTTATTCATGTTAAATCTTTATCCAACACATACAGCCTTGTCTATGTAAGGGCATGGAAACTCGTGCAGGAGAAGCAGGTCAATGAGTTGGCCTTCAGTTCAAAGGGAGCTAATTTCCGAGAGCAGACACCATAATGGAAGGCAGGGAAATGATGGCTGTCTCAGGACAATGCAAGCCAATGATGGAGACTGGACAGACCATCTCGGGGAGATTCCAGCCTCAGGCACAGCAGCAGCGGAGCTGTCAGGTATCGATTCACATCAGCAAGCAAGGACTGGGAGAGCTCAGTCACCAATCCAGCCCAGGATCCCTGGGGATCAAGGGTCTTCCTGAATTATTTATTTAGTTCAAAGGGTGATCTTTGGTCTTTAGATTATCTGATTCTACTCAGTCAACTCCATAATATGGACTTTTTTTCTTTTTAATCTTTTGCCTCACTTTCCCAGAGAAACTTAATTTTCTCTCTTCTTTCTTTTTTCAGCCATGCGCTGAATCCAGGATGGCTGTTCTTTCTTAGAGGAATATATAATAGGTGTTCCTTTTCCCAATAGCAACAGCTTAAAATCACAAACACTAGAGATAAAACATTCCTGAATAATGTCAATACACCTTTCCAACTAGTTCAATATAGTATTAGTTTCAGTATGACAAAGTCTTAATTTTCAAACAGGTATTTTTAGGGCTTTCATCAGCTTACCTGGGACATTATTTCACTGTGCATGGCTCTTCTCTCCTTAATATTCAGCCTAAAACACCTCTGAAATCAGTGCTGAAAAACCTCTTGGTTAATTTGATGTTTTAAGTGTCAGTACAATTTCCAGAAAGTACACGGATTACAGAGGTTGAAAGAATCACTCTATCTTACACTTCGGTGTTCCTTCGTAATGAGTTTCAAGACAGCCTTTGAGCACAAAATGTTTTAGCTCCAAGTTTCAATAAATGTAGCTTTGAATTTGGGTGGCCACTCACGATTACTTGAGCTCCTGTTTGAACAGCTTAAGTGACCATCATCGTGCTACTGGATGCTCCTCTCTCGGTGGCAATAGCCTGCTCCTAGCCACGGTGCTGTAGGTGGTTTACAACACCCCTTTCTTATTCTGCGCTGTGAACAGCAGCGTGCAACACTGTCAGTGATGCATCCCACCAGGAGAAGAGGGCTAACAGCTGAAGGACCACGGGTCCATAAACCTTCTCTAGATAGTCACGTGAGCAGGTCATTAATATTCTCCAAGCGCTGTAACTTCAGAGTCAGAAAAGAAAGGAGCGATTTCAATCCTGGCACGGGGGCTAAAAAGTATTTTCATCTCGATTTTGACTGTGGGAACACGGAGTTATGGAGCAGCCAGTAATTACCAACTCGCGTGAGACATCATTTGTTTTGTAACTGCTAACTTATCATCTTGAGTGGACTTCTGTCTGTGCAGCCCTCCAAGGGATACCTACCGTCAGCTCCGCTAATTGGTCAGGCGCAAGAACTGCTGTCAAAAATGTGCTCAGTAGGCATCTTCTTATAAAATCTATCAGAATGTCGGCTAGAAGTTTAGCCCTCCGAGATTAAAAAAATGGGAAAGGCACTTACGAATTTGACAGGATTTTACTGTAAAAGTTAAGAGAAGTGATGACGGTTTGGGGGAGACACACAAGAGGACAACTGATTGCTGCAGATCCGCTACAATTACATTGGGGTCAGCTGCCGGCGAGGCACCTGAGGTTTAGCATTGCACTAGCGGAAGACACTGATTTCCTGGACATCACTCTGACATATTTTAACAGAGAAGAAAATGATCGAACTATATTTGGATGCCTCTATGAGGACTTTTCTATATTCTACAGACTTTCTACGAAAAATGAATTCAGACATCCTCAAACACTTACTACATTTGCAAAGTTTTATAAGTTGCCAATAACTGAGAGCTGTGTTTGCATGTGCAAATTTTTCTTCCATGCGTACGCCCCTGTCAAAAACACAAGAGGTTCAGTAACACAAGAATACAAGAAAAGGCAGCTGCTCTTATTAAAGACATTTGGCCAATAAAGACAGTATTGTATGTGTTAAAAAAAAAAAAAACCACCATATTTAAACAGCTAAAAAAAAATTGGTTTGGCCACCATCATGGCCAAACCCTTTAAACAGTGGAAGACACATCTTTTCAGAAGAGCTCACTGCATTGCAAACAAGTAATAACATATACAAAAAAGTTCATGCATTAATGCAAAAAAAAAAAAAAAATCACATTACCGAGATCAAGCCACCTCTGCAAGAGAGGGAGAATGCAGTCAAATTTCTTTCCAAAATTAGTTCAGTGCTAAGCTTCAATCTCATTTACCTAAAAATAATGAAACAAGATGGGGAAAACCACCCAAAATTATGACTAAAATGAACAGAAAATAACATTTACCAGATGTTCAGGCTCTCCACCTACCCTTTATCCTTCTTGACACCTGACACTTTCTTTCATTTTAAAAATGCATTAATAAGATCACAGATCATAACGATAAAATAGTGGTATTAAAACCTTGTAATTTAGCCTTCTACTTAAGATGTCCTATAGGCATTCACCTCCTTCCATTGACTCTGGAAGAAGTCAGCCTCACAGTTTTAAAGATTAATGGGAATATCTCCAGTATCTTTTTTTTTTTTTTTTCCAATTTTCCTTTAATCCCCAACTTATCCTACCTTAGAAGCTCTTCCATTCCCATTTCTTCTTCCCTAGAGCTCAGTGCTCTATTCCCATACCTTAGCTATTCCTGTACGTTACTGTTATCAACAATGAGTTCAATGAGGTCACTTCTCCTATCAACACTGGAAGATGAGAAATTGAAAATTGCATGGGAAAACAAAATACTCAACTATTGTCTTTTTCTCCATCTCCTTCTTACCTGAGTAACACATCAGAGAAGGTCAGGAGCTGTCAAACACTCTCACTACTGCTAATTACCCACTCATAAACAATATTGCTGCCGGCCCTTTCTATCCCCTCCTCAGTGCCTTCCTATAGGAGTCAGCAAAACCAGCCCAATACCAGTGGTAAATTATGTGTTTAGTTTTTGTTTAACTCTTGTTTAACTAGATGTGACATCTCTGGAATCATCCTGAAAAAGTGGGAAATGCCATGCCAGGAAGCTGCTGAGGGTCATCAATCATCCATATTTAGCTTTACGGTAAACAGAGGAGGAAGGGGAGCAGAAAGAGAGACTGACAGCTGAAGAACCACCTGTATAGTGGGGAAAGGACCCATGGTACATCAACACATGGACTAGATCAGATAAACCACCAGTAAAAACAACACTGAAACAAATAATTATTAACACTTCTGCAGACCTGGAAGAATGGCAAGATGATGACGGTCTCTGCCAAGCAGGACATGGGCAGAGGCAAAGAGGGAACATATGGAAGAGAATTTAATGAAAAGAACTCACCAAAACCAGGAGTCTCGTGAATTGTCAGGATAATGTCAGCAGGGATATAATCTTAAAATGGTATTTGAGAGAGGGTAAGGTAATTCTTTAAGGCACTGGAGTGGGAAGTTTTGTCCATGAACATAGGCAGTGCGGGACATCGCACAAGGCGTGCGGGGAAGAGAGGAGCGAGCGGGTGGTTGTAGCTGTCACGGGAGGCAGAACAACCCCACAGCACATCCACAGCAACAACAGGGGTTCACGCTGGCAGGAGGGAGCGGCAAGGACAAGTTCAACGGGCTGATGTAGCCGAGGAGAGGCAGAGCTTGTGGGGCTGTGTGGGAGAGCTGTAATTCTTGGGAGAGGCGACCGCAGATAAAAAATTCTTAGACACATTGCCAAACGCCTCGCAGCACGTTCTGTGACTCCAAACGCAGAGATGCTTTTCTGTGCCTTACGGCGGTCCTGCACAGGCACTGGGGGGATTCTTCTTTTCAAGGGAAGGTTTGAGTTCACACTCCTTTGACTCTTAACACAGTTTGCAAAACCACAATGGAATATTTTTCCCTAACACAGACAAAGCAACAGAATTAGAAGCTGAGTGAGATAAAAACTAACTACTGCACACAAGATACCACCTCTGAGGCAGGAGAGGGAAAATATATGCAAACATTTCTTGCTTCTGCCAAGGATCAGTCAAATTTGCAGAGCTGGAGCCTGCTCTCATTTTTATTGTGGGTTTGTTGTTTTTTTTTGTAATTCTCTGAGAAAATCACTCACAGCTTCCAAGAATGTGAGATATTGCAGAATCAGATCTAAAATACATTAATGTCATGAGAATAACAATTACAAATCTTGGAGGTACTTTGTATGTTGCACAGGTACAAGGCCTGCTGGATTACAGGCTTCCTGAATCTGAATTTGTTTTCTTATTCTGCTGCTTTTACTTGTGTCTTCTGATACATATTCCACTGTACTTTTTACTGCAATTTTTGCATTTACTCCTTTAACAACTTTTAGTCTTTCTGCTTTGATTTATTTATGGAAGACTTATTTTTTAATTAAAGTTCTTAAAACTTGCTGCCAAGGACTTTGAAATTTAAGGATTTGATTTAAGCTACCAGAAAAAGGCATTCACAATCGCTTTGGGATCCCAGTGTCTTCTTTTCAACACCAAAGTGCAATTATTTCTCTGTAATAGTTATGCTGAATATTAAACGGAGCGATTATTATGGGGCATTTAAACCATCTGAACATTAAAAACCAAAAAGCACTAATCATAATTCCTTTGCCATATTAAAAACATCACATAAGTAGAGCAGGAGAAGCACTAAAGCAATAGTCATTAATCGGTATTTAAAATAAGACAGTTGTCAAATTATCTCTTAGGCTTAATTTCCTTGAGCAGTATCATCCCACAGAGAGAAGCCTGGGGTATAACCTGACATTACTGTTCTTCAGGAGATTAGTTCACCATTGGCAATTGCTCACCTGCATTAGCAGGTGAGAACCTCTTCTCCAGCTTACAGAGGCAGAATTGTCAAATTAAATACCCACCCACCTCCCGAGCCAGCCCAAGGCTGCTCAGTAACGTAGGCAAAACTGAAGGAGTTATCAACTCTACAGGCTGCAAAACTGAATCCAGCGGCAGAGCTGGACCCAAGAGAGGGCACAGAGGACTGACAGCAGCCAGCGAGAGTTTCGGGAGGTAAGGGTGGAAGGATAGCAACGACTGTATTTTAGAGGCCACTGACTTTGGCTAGCTGGAGGGAGTATCCATTCCTCCACGTACCTCTCCCAGCCCACGGAATACCAACTCTGGCTCCTTGCAGAGCCTCTCCTGCCTGATCCCCCTCATGCAATACCACCACGTTCCCTCGTGCCCATGCGGCTGGTCCCAGGGGAACCCCTGCTGACTGCCACCCTCGGGAACACACCACTCTTCTCCATCTGCAGCCTGCCTGTGTTTTCGCTTCTCTCCATACTCTGTACCAATGAGTAACCTGGCAAGAAAACACTTAAAAAAAAAAAAATCAGTAATCTAATGATTCTAATAAGAAAAGCTTCATTGAGAGCATGTGGTCGTGACACAGGTCCGTGCCAGGGTGGGCCAAACTTCCTGAAGTTATGAGCTAAGTGCCAGCAGCAAATTTTCCCACCTGCTGGTGATGATGAACTTCATCCTCCGCTCCTCCTAGATGGAAACATTCCCTGCAGAGGTACTTCCATCTGCAAAGGCAGAAGCCATGTGTCCCTGCCTGCCAGAGCACACTCCAGCATGGGAACAAAGCTGCCATCCAAAACTGCTGTCCCAGGCTGGCCAGAGAGGCAAGAGCACGTGTACTTTGTGCTATCCAGATATAGTGCTCCTGCCAGAGCACGTCACTGGTGATTTGTGTTTGTACGGTCTTAAAAGCCTGAGCTTCGAACCAGGAACCAAAAAAAGCTATCTCTCATCCAAAGATGTTACATATTATTTTATATATAGATATTGCACCAAGGAATAACTATACAGAGGAGTTAGCTGTCTCTTTGCTATGCCTTTCAGAAGTTGGCTCCTTCCACTTATCCTCCATTTTATGGGGCACAGGAGAGCTATTCCTCAGCTCGCCTGCTTTTCTTTCTTCCTCCTCTTTTCCATGGCTAATTTTATCTTCCCCACGGCTTCAACTTCCATTCTCAACTGGTACTTACACTGTCATACATGAAGTGTTCCTCTCCAGCCAACACATTATTTTAGCTCATCTCACTCTCACTTCAGTTGTCCCCAATTCGCTCTATCAATGACACCAGCGAGGAGCACTCATGTCTGAACTTCTCTTATACCTTTCTTTAAGCCGTCCACCTGGAATACTTAACTGGAATTAACATGAAATATCATTCCCTCTCTCAGCTTTTAGTATTTTCTCAAGATCCGCTCCTGCTGTAAGCCTCACCACTCCCTCCTAACACCAGCCAGACATGACACCAGGTTGCATGACTCTCGGTAATACTGGCTGCCATTTACTGTACTTGTTCTTTCAAAAAACAACATTACAAAAATAGCATCACCATTTATGTCTACTGTTAACCTGCATGACCAAACAATCTCAGCACTACCACCCTTTTCATTGCTCTTTGATCCTTTCCTATTGTTTTGTGATTTATTTCTTTTTTTTTTTACATTTGGTTCAATACTGATAGGCAACCACTTTTGAGTAAACCTGTCTTAGGGGTATACACAGCAACTACATCAGTGAAGGCATTACCATAAAACTGATAAGAAATAACGCTAAGAGCTACTTCTCCTACTTTAATCCATTTATCCTACTGTGCCTTCCAGTAGTCAAAATGAAGATATGTCCATGGGACCCAGCAGAGAAGCAAATTTACATACCACAATAACACATGAAATAGTTACAACTGCAATTGCTTAAGGATAATTTAGTCTATTATCCCCTTCTGTGTTACATTGAAGTGTCTGAGCTATTGGTAAGAGTCGAAGCATAGGAAAAAAAAAAAAGTGTATTTTATGCCACAAACAGAAGAATGCTTCACTAATTTAGAAGAGTCACAAAGAATAAAAGGAATTGCAAATTAAAAAGAGAATGCAGTTATTTAGAGGATTTGGATACTTGTGATATTTGTACTGGGACCAAAACAATGCTTCTTTTAATAAATCTGTCATTGTCACATATCATAAATGGCCACTTTTCAGCCCAAAGCACCATACAAACAATGAACCCAATCTGGCAGTCATTACTTAGCCTTCACGCTCATTAGCTTTTTACCTAAACCAGTCTGATCTGATCAAATTTTCTCATCTGTTTTTTTTAGGTAAGGATCTGAATTAATCTGTTAGCTTTGCAAAATAGTTCAATGTCTCTCTAGTACTCACTATAAGCAGCATCACAATACAGAGGTTCTCTCTTGTAAAAGATGCCCATATTCTTCTGAAACCAGCTTTTATCTGCTGCTCAAAGGAGAAACAAGTTCTAGGAAACATCTTTAAGGAAAGAAACAAAAGAAGTATAACTCTTAGGCAGTGCATCTATAGTTTAGAAAGCACCTTCATAATCATGGTCTCCAACCTGGAGCACTCACTTCAGGAATGTCACTGCAATGTAGGAGTGGAGCCCTGTCTGTGTTTAGCTAAAGTTTAGTGCACGAGTGTCCTTATTGAAACCCACCACCATACCAAATGACTGGGCTGTCTAACAAGAGTCTGAGGCAGAAGACCAGAGCTGAAATGAATATTCCACCTGCAGAAAATTTGCCATTTAAGTGTATTTGGGACAGGCAGATAGGCTGGACAGAACAGTGACACTTCCACTGACGTTGTCCATTTTGACCACATATTCCCAGACGAGGCTGTCGAGCCTGACCTTTCAACACTCAGAAGCTTGGGGGCTAAGTGGGAAAAAAATGATAATGGTATTTTACAACAGGAAAAAAAAGGACTTTTTTTTTCCTAGATTTGCACAATTTTTAAATGAGGATCTTTTTGAAAACTGTTTCTGTGGTCATTTGTCTTAATTATCTTTGAACTCACAGCTAGTATCCCCATAGGTGAACGTTTTCAGAGAACAAACAGGACAAACCAATGGTTGAAAGCTCTTCTTAAACTTTTCAATGCTATCTGTTATGAACCTGCATATATTTATATTTGCCTGCTATAAACCATATTCAGTAACAGCATCCAGGCCATTAACTTGTAAAGTTCATTTTTCCATAGTACCTCTAAGAAAATTTCTCTTAATTAATTTTCTCAATAACCTCCTGGCCAGCATCATGCATTCTTATTTTTTTTTCATGTGAATAAACACATTTTATTCACACATTTTATTTAATTGCAAGGTGAAAAACATTACTCATCAAACACCAACTGCTAACAATCTTTGCTTTTCCCACGATGATACGTGCAGTTTTAATTTTATGTTTAATTTAAGAGTGGCGAGGTTGAACACTGAGCATAAGTGAATGCATGATGGAAGGAATACATCGTGATATAGAGAGGCGTCAACATTCACTGGTGGAAATTTCGGATAACGCCAAGAATCCAAGTAAACAGCAGTAAATGACACAAAGCCCAAACTTCCCCTCGATCTCTTCTCAGAAAGAGAGGAGGGAAGTAAATTGACTGAGAAGCTCTAAGCAGTCGTGTTGGGATTCTTTTTGTCACCTTACTCTTGATGACTCCACCTCAAAAAGCCTCAGAGGAAACAACATTCTTCCTAAATGACTAAAAAGTTAGATGACACGTGATTTAAAAAATTTAGCTTTTGGTTGCTGTGGGGGCTTTAAATAAAGATGACACGTGATAGCTTAAGTTTCTTCTTATAGACACATAAATCAGGAGGGACTTACCTCAACTCATGGAGATTCATCAGACTGAGAAGTAAATGAGATCCTGGTGAATTAAATTACTGAAGAAGTTTATCAAAACCAGGCTGAAACTATCTGGGGACCAGAGAGTAACACTGTGATGGTTCCATTGTGATAATGCTGGCAGCCAACGCACCACAAGACCTCCAGAATTGGATTTTAATGTAAAAGCAGTATTATTAGAGAGCTATTTTTTAACAAGACTTCTCATTTATTGGAGAACAAATGCTGCTAACAATCATATTAGAAAAAAAAAGCAGTCACTGACAGGTTAATTCAGCCATTAAAACAAGAAGGTGATGCTATTCTAGATTTCTTTTTGATATCTAAAAGGAATAAAAGAGCTGGTTATAAAAATAAATTTGGAGTACATTATTATATGCTGATTGGAAATTAAAGTATTCAGCGGTGTTCGCAGAACCCTTAGAAAAGGCAGGCTGGCATGTTCAGTCACAGCTCTTGGCTTTAAAAGAGCAACTTTTGCACAGCAAGGGAACCATCCAAGGAAGTCACTAATCCAGAGGCTGAAAGATCTGCCTGGGGAAGAAGACTGGAGTCTTTCAAGGCAGAGATGTCAATACTTACAGGGATCCATACCTCACGAAGAAGAAAACTCGATAGCAACGTGCCCAGTCCTCACTTGTCAAGCAGACCAACAGACAGAACAAGTCCTGTGGGGATAACGGAGTTCACATGGAGATGAAGCAAGCACCAGAGACAAGCCTCACCTTCGAACTCGTGAATGGCCAAGGAGGAGAGCAGAGGCAGCAGCTACCAAAGCCTAGTCAAGGGCTTTCCTTCAGAAGATATTAAAACAAGCAACGAGAGATTCATTGGCTACGTGGAATGATAACCTGCCAAGAAGTGGAGCTACTACTCATTGAGGCTGGAATACAGATTAAAGACAATTACAGATTACATTAATATGTTCCTCAATTATCATTGAAGTAAATTATGATAACCACATAGAAACTATCACGATCTGGATGAACACACATCTCAAGAAAACAGATGTCCAAAATGAGGAATTAAGTCATTTCCATCCAGACTAGTGAAAGAACCGGCACACGAAACTTCACGTGCAGTAGCAAACTTAAATAAATCAAGCAAAACAAAAACAATATCACGGGATCCAAAATAACAAATGTCATAACTATACTGTGTCGTAGTTCAGCCCCAATCGGGACCAGACTACGCAGTCTCTCTCCCACTCCCCCCACCCTCCGAGAGAACAGGGGGAGATGATATAAAGAAAACGGCCCGAGGTTTGAGATAAGGACAGGGAGAAATCCTTAAAGTTACCGTCATGGGCAAAACAGACTCAACTTAGGGAAAACTATTCATTTATTTCTAAAACTAGCAGGAAAATGAGACAGGGAACAAGATAAACCTCCTCCCACCCCTCCCTCTTCCCGGGCTTAACGTTATCTCTAGCACCTTCCCCCCCGAGCGGCACAGGGGGGGAAAAGGGAATGGGGGTCACGGTCAGTTCATCACGCGTTGTTTTACGCCGCTGCTTCATTGTTGGGGGAAGAACTCCTCACATCCCTCCTCTGCTCCAGTGTGGGGTCCCACCCATTCGCCACAGTCCTTCATTAATCTGCTCCGGCGTGGGTCATCTCTTCCACGGGGTGCAGTCCCTCCAGAACGGCTGTCCCAGCGGGCCCTCCACGGGCCACAGCCTCCTTCAGGCCTCCACCTGCTCTGGCGTGGGGTCCTTCACAGGCTCCAAGTGGATCTCTGCTCCTCCGTGGACCTCCATGGGCTGCAGGGGGATCTCTGCCCCTCCGTGGACCTCCATGGGCTGCAGGTGAATCTCTGCTCCTCCGTGGACCTCCATGGGCTGCAGGGGGACAACCTGCTCCACCATGGTCCTCACCACGGGCTGCAGGGGAATCTTGGCCAGGAACCGCATTACTGCTCCCCCTCCTGCTTCACTGACCTTGGTATCTACAGCCGTTCCTCACAACAGGCTGGCAGACGCCTCTCAGGATCCTTTTTACATCTTATTCACTGCTCATCTCCTCTCCACTTCTTGCAGCCAGGCCGGGCTGAGTTGGGCCCAGTCACTGCCCGGTGGGAGGCCAGAGGGTGAGGCCTGCAAGGCCCACAAGGCTCGTGCCTCCCCCTCTCTGCCCCCACTCAGCTGCTTCACATCTCTCCTTTTTTTTTTCCTGTTTTCCCTTTCTTAAATACATTATCGCAGAGGCGTTATCACGGGACATTCTGCTCCCAATCGGCTCGGCCTTGGCCAGCAGCTGGTCCGCCCTAGGCCCGGCCGAGTCCACTGAACAAAGGGGAGCGACTTCTAGCAGTTTCCTACGGAAGCTGCCACCTTAGGCCCCCCCTTACTAAACAAAACCAGAACATATTGAAAGAGAAAAAAATAATTAGATCAAGTAAAAGCCCTTTCTTCTAAGCCCAGCAGCAGCAAAGCTTGAGAACAATTTTTAAGGAAAGAATAATCAAAGCCAGTGAAGCTAAAAGAATTTGGGGGAAAATACCAGATGGGTTTAATACAGGTGAGGCACAGAAGACTAATCTGACATCTTTCTTAGAGAAGAAAACTCTCTTTCCAGAGAAAGGAAATGAAATCAATCTCAGCTGTCTGATTTTGGTAAAGCCCTAAAATCACGCCACCTGGGAAGTTATTAGTTAAATTGAAGAAGATGGGGGATTAGTACAAAAATTTTAAATTGGCCTCAAACTGCTAGAGGAAGGACAGTAACAGCAATACTAAATGGGGAATGTCAGGCTGGAGGGAAGTTATTAGCGTCACTGCCGAAGGACTGCTCTTACAGACAGTCTTGGTTAATATTTCACCAATTATACCGGCACACAAATAGCTATGGTCCTGTTAAAAATTTTACTGAAGACAAGAAGCTAAATGACATCTTTATACAGACAGAAGTGGGATGGCATGGAGCAAGAACCACATGGCACCTGGACCAGGGTACCAGAGAGAGGTTGCAGTTCAGCAGTACCGAGCGCAGATCGTGTATTTGGAGATTTCTTTTTTTTAATTTTATTTTTTAAATTATCTTTGTAAAACTTCAGGGATGTATCACAAGACAAAACACTATGTGATATGGCTGTGAAATAAAACAGAAGAAAATGCAATCCAGGAAGGTATGATGTTAGAATTTCCCTACAAGATAGGATGCAATTACTGGTGTTTTACAAAGCCCTGCTGAGACCCTCTCTGGTGTAGTGTGTTGGAATGCGGACACTTAGTTTCTCAAATTCAAACAGAAACAAATGCAGAAGAGAAATATCAGGGAGAATGAAGCTCCCTTCTTGCAAGGAGAGGCTAAAAGGGTTTGATACGTCTGGAAACTGAAAACTGTGAGGGATGGTGCTTTCATCAGTACAGAATCGTCATGTTTTCCCCCTATAAAGTCTGCAGGGCAAGAAAATACCAGAGAGCAGAGCTTTTACTACTAATGGAAACTTCAGCAAAGACAAGAGAAAAAAATACCCATCCACTCAGCCTGGGAATGATAAGATTTTTAAACAGGAGAGGACAGGCCAGCATTTTCACCGGAGTAATGAAGATCATCTGCCTAATGCCAAGACAGAGTTTAATAATGTTTTCCACCAGCCAATACCATTGTGTGCAATTTTTGTGACTACACCAGAGAAATAAGTCCTGTATCCTGAGAAAATACTACGAGCATTTCATGTGTGAACGTGGAAGAAGGTGGTGCAATACCTGCTGCACTCCTCCTCTCCCAGGGGTGATCACACTTTAATTTTCTCGCAAATCCTCAATTACAGGAGTGAACCAAACAGACAATTATCTTGATGAAACCTCAAATTAAATGCAAATTAAATTCAAGACCACTGAAAACGTGATCTTTGACTAGAAGTAGGTAATGAATCAAGGTTTGTCTTTAGCAGTCATTAACTGGGTTTAGGTAGTTCTGGGATATCAAAGAAAAGAGATTGACTTAAGCAATGGCTAACACAAAATAAGATAAACTCTGTTTTTACACCTTGCTACAAAATGTAATTTAAAAATAAACAAGCAAACTTGCTCTTAGTAACTCCCTCTAGATCAAAAATGCTTCTTTTTTTTTCCAGGTCGTGCTGTTTGCAATGCTGAGTGCCGAGAGCTTCAGTTTAGGAACCACAGAAGGCCAGCATGGGAAGTCAGGTGGAAGCATCACAGAAGTGGTCCATTTGGGTTTCCATGCAAGCCATTAGGAGCTTTAATCAACTGAACTTAATGGAAATAGGAAAAAAAGCTATTATTTAATAGTAGAACTTACCTCCTACCAAATTAGGAACGATAGGTTACTTTTCATAATTTAGTTACCCCTATACATGTCAAATAAAGCAATATAAGCCAGCCACACTTTTACATGGTAAAATTGAAAAGTGGAGGTCTTCCCTGAGCAAAGTCTAACTAGTTACACACTGTAAGTTACACAACGTAATTAAAATGAACTGAATTTTTTTTTTTTTCCAAAAACTTAATGGAGGGACAGTACTGTAACTGAAGCTACAATGGGGAAACACGAAGCATGGCCCTCTGACAAGATTTTCACTTTGCATTAAATAGAATTACCTTATCTGAGGTTATTCTGGCCTCAGTTAGTTCTGCTGTAATTCATTCCTGGGAAGCGTACTCCTTTCCCTTAGATGCTTGCAATACAATCCAGAGAGTATTTTATATTTGTGTGACCTTGAGACATGCTCCAAACTTTGGTATTTTTCCCATTCACAAGCACAAAACCTTTTTTAAAAAACAAATGTTCCTTATTTCACCCTTTAGAAGATGCTCCAACAGCGTCACAAATGCTATTGGACACGTTTCAGGGAAGCATGTGGAGACTGATTGTTCCTTTCATTATTAACTCCATTGATAAACATTGGTTCATGCCAAAAAAAATTATCTTTTTGTTTTCAGAGTCAAACTTCATCTGTTACACAGTCTCCAAATCAGATCCCAATCCAGCAAAGATATGCAAACTTCTGGTATATGAAATAATTGGCTATTCTACAGGGAGGTCACTTTGAGGGAGTTTACACGTGACTGGGATCAAAGGTCTCACCTTCACTGAACAGACAGAAAAAAATGGAAATATTGTGTAAATTAATACTACTTTCTGAAAAAGCAGAGCCAATTCTGGGTGACTTAAAAGTTAATTGGAATTTGTCTTTATTTAATTAAATCATGAGAGTTAGGCCAGACACTACAGGGATAACATTTGGTTAGAATAACACAGTAGTTAGAAAAACACTAGCTGGAAGACAGGACATAAAACTGGTGTTTGCATCTGCTGTCACACAATATGCCACGGATTTACGGGCGCATTCCAGAAGCGAAGAGCTGTCATAAACTGCACCCGACCGGGCAGCACCGAGCAGCTGGAGCGCACATCCCAGCACTCACAAAGTGCCGATCACTGGTGCAGGCACAGACAATTTACTGTGAATTACAGGGAGGAAAGAAGAAACAAGCCACATAGAGCCTGGATCCATACCCAAACTTCTCACAACTGAGTTTCAAGTCCAGCCTTTTGATACAGGATTCTGCAAGAAGAATTATTGTCCAAGGCTGTTCTGCACCACCAGACGTGACGATGAAATCACTCCCTTAATGTCATTAGGAACTGAAAGAAAAGAGACCCATCCTCGGCGTTAAACATAGCACCTTCACAAAAATCAATAGCTGTCAGGCACTGATTGTTCTTTTGATTTGATTACAAAGGAATTTCCATTCACTGTATAGAAATCTGGTGTATAGAATCAGCATTGTGAGGCATCTGCAGTCTTAACAGGTGGTGCGACCTGTTAGAAAGGATTTTTTTTTAAAAAAAAAAAAGCTATAGCATACAGACTAAAAGAAATCTGTATAAAATGAACATTTTATGCCAAAAGAAGTAAACATTTCTGTGTCATCTGAATGACTTTAAAAGTCACCTGTGTAGCTTTCCCTTGCTAAGCTCCCAGGTACTGTGGTATGCTACATTAGTACAACAGGGTGAAAACAAGGAAATGAAGTAAAAAAAAAAATTACTCTTCCTCAAGCTGGGATTAATTTCTGAGGTGAGCATGTAGATATGACACAAATACAACTTGTACTTAGAATTTTCTATGCGCTAAGTAACTATGCTGAAAATGTTGCTGTTTGCATACAGCTCCTGAGAGGACATTTATTATACAAAAATGAAGACATGAGAATACCGATGAAAATCTGCGAGTCGTTTATCAACACTGACCTGAAATGAGCATTAAGGAAAAACCTCTTATATATGCAAATGTTTAACCTGATTGAGTTTAATCATCACTCTTCTTTCTTAGGAATGATGAGTTGTGTACGTACTGTGCACTGTAAGTTACAATCTTCTGTATCTCATTCTCAAAAAATCAGTGGTTTTGTCAATGGTTGCTCTGGGAACAGGAGAATAGAAAATTAATCTTTTCTTATTATTTTACTCACCTGTGAGACTATCCATAAAGCCTGTTTTGTCTGCCCACCTGCTGATCGCTCGAGGAATATCTGGTTTACACGGACTGAGTACTTCCATTCTCTCAACCAGACAAACTCAAAGTATAATTGATTTCCCCGATGGATTTTCTAATGAATATCTATTGCTACTCTAGTTGCTAAAGTACTCACTGATGTTTGTCTTCCAACAAATATAAATCTGTTTATTTACTATCCAACTTTACAACCAGCTACTAGCTGAGGAGAAGCAACATGAGGGAAACACATCAATGCCCAGGCATTTAGAAGCATTAGGCTCCAAACCAGCAGCCTGGCAGGAGCATCACTTCGCAGCCCCTCTCCGTGACTGCCCAGAGGAGCAAAATCCTCTGTCCTGTAGCAAGCGTTAACAAGATCTGAGCCTTATTAGAAAGCAACATCATTACATTCTGCAAATCAAACTCTAACTGAACTACATGCTGAACCAAACCAGAATTTAAGGCGCTTGTTCGCCGTACTGCAGTTTTACCAATTACGATGCATTACGCTAACGAAAATTAATATCCCTGGGCCTGACATAAGACAGAGATTTACATCAAAACTTGCATTTAAAATTTGGATTTAAAGCTAGGAATTAATTTCTCAAAGAGGACATGATGTACAAAAATTTGGCATGCATGTTTCGATGCAGGTCCAGACCCCTAGTTACAAAGGAGTAATTCCCTAATAACTGGATTAACGGCAGCAAAGATAGCACCACTTAGCTGCCACCAGAATGATTTACATACACAAATACACGTTCCAGATGGTCACTTGAGAGTACACTGAATTTAAATTAAAGCAACAGATTGCATTTATTTTAAGAAATTTTGAAAGTTTGTGCACTCATAAAAGGCCGTATGTTGGCCTTAGAGACCACTAAGCATTCCCACCAAAACCAGAACCAACTGAGGTGCCTCAGGAAGGCCCGGACACTGCAGCTGCGGTGCCTGAAAACACGGACCAAGGAGCACACGTCTTCCCGTACGCTGAGGACCGAATGAAAAATCTAAACTCCATGTTTTAACTGGAACGCTACATAACAGCATTAACAAATACATATTAATTATTTTCACCAGTTAAATACATATGTAACAAGATATTATAAAAGTAGCATATGACTAGGTTTTCATTACTTTTCCAAAACTTGCTTAGAAGAGACTGCTAAACTTCACTATTTTCCAACATTACTATTTTCACTCAGACTCCTCAGAACAAGCTTGAAAATACCTTTGTGCCTGGCAGTTAATTAGATAATTGTCCAGTTCTCAAACTCCTGCAGAACAGCCTGGATAAAAATCTTTCTGACTACCCAAAAGACAGTTTTTATCCAAAAGAAGGCATGGGACATTTTTACGCACAATTTTATAGCAAAACAATACCATTATCACTAAGTAAAATGGAATTTCATTATTTTTATTAATGACTCTAAAATTTAATTTTTAAAGAAGTTTTTAAAAGTCCAAGAACATTTTTTTTTTTTCCCAAAAACAATTAAGACTGCTGACTGACAACACTGTAATTACATACGAAATTATTTAGGAAATCCAAAACTTAAAAGCAAGGTTAAGAGAAGCTGAGCATTTTGCAGTGGTTATACCTCGCATGCAGCTGAGGTGGATTACTAGAAAGACCCCTCTGATTTCAAACACTCGACCAACAGGTGGGACTTCCAACAGGAAGGCTCTTCCCATCCATCCCACCAGAAGTCACAAGAAACACAACAAAATCACAGCAATGCTGAACTAACCAACAGAGGGCAGCTGACTCTCAGCTATAGGAAATTCTTATTCCTTCCAAAACCCATGACAAAAACCACTTGCCATCAAGGAAATCCAGACTGACATCAACTCTTTTTACCTGAAATGTATAATACCAGGATTGGACACCAAATCCTCCTCAGAAATTTCAAAGCTTTGCTAGTGGAACTAGCACATGTTTTCAAATAAGAAAGACAATATTTGAGAAAGAAGGAGATAAACCTACTGAAGCTCAAACAGACGAGTGCTCTGAAACATGCAACCCAAAACTGTTCCGGTTTGTTTTTTTTTTTTAATTTTACAGAAATTCTCAAATTAGCCATCTCTGCTATCCCTACAAAAACTGAAGTTTGCATATTGTATTTATTCTTCAATAGTAATTCATATGGAGAAAAATCTGGTTTTATAATGCACGCTGGTTATAAACTTAATTAAGAAAAAACACAACAGTAAGCTACCAACTAAAAAAAATAATTACCCAACAATCAATCTAAAAGAAAACATTAAAAATGGTTGTTCTATTGTTTTCACAGCAGCATGTGGTTCAACACTAGAGCCAAATTATTTCTCCATTAAAATGTAAATAACCATTTTAAGCCTGCTTTTTAAATTATTAAACTGTAGCTAACATCTGTTTATTGTGAAACCACAAATAAGTCCCATCTCTTTTAAAATTAATCTGTAACTCCAAAAAACACATAGACTATATTTGCCATCAAACTACAATTGATGCTGGGTAAACTTTATTAAATGCACTAATATTTAATTGTCTTTGGCTCTGAGTTTGAACTCTGAAGTCAATCTGGAACATCTGAGACAGTAGTGTGTGCTGCATCTGTTAGTGAATACAAGGGCTCACAAAACGTTCCCTTCACAAAATAATGCAAATTTCCCTGTTAAGTTACAATACGGGAAACAACTGACTCAAAAATAATATAAATTATGTATGCATTAAAAGCTCTCATAACTTTTAATTAAGCAATAAATCACAACAGACTACACAGGACTGCTGATTTATGCACTCCTCAAGTGAGAAGCAGTAAATAAAATTAGACAGGACAGAATATACATCTTATTGCAGAAGAAGAATCTATCCTTCGGCATTTCATTCGTACATAAAAATCCAATTGTCTTTAGTTTTTCTACTGGTGGCTATAGCCAGCAACACACTTATTTATAACCCAAAGACGCGTCACAATCTATAGGTAACAAGGAAAGATTAGCTGAATTAGCACAAACCCACATTTGCAAGTCTTTTCTTAATGTCCCTGCTAAAACAGGGACGCCAGGAGGCAGGGAGAGCCCCAGACAGCTCTACAGTGGAGGCAGCTTTAATTTCTCCCGTCTTTCCCCAGACCCACCTGCATGTGACTAGAATGAATTTCAACTTTTGGAAAAGAACCCTGGTGAACCACAGACCTGCCTGACATGGGGGGCTGCATTTGACAACTGCTCAGAAAGCTGTAATTGGGCCTTGAAATCAAAAAATCTCAAAGCAGTTTATATTCCAGCTAGCAATCTGGTAATGCTGATCCTGATGCTGTCACCTAAAAAAGATGCAAAATTCATGTATTCAACTTGCAGTTCAAACGCACACATTTAGCTGACGGCAAGCCCAGCACAATCCTTCCAGTCATGTGAGAAGAGATCAAGAGGAATACAGAAGGTCATTTGCACTTTTATTCTGTTGTCTTGGAGGAGGAAACCAATTAAACAACACAAAAAGAAAATAAAATCAATTCCTCAATCTATCAATCAGCTCCAGTGCATAAAACAAAGCACATCAAACAAATGAGATGGGTATAATTTCTGGGAAATGGCCACAAGAAACATCTGCACCAGAAAAAAATATTAACACTTGTTAACTGTTAATCAATGATAACTGCTGTAGACAGAACAACACAGTAATATTAAACACTTTAAAAAGGTAAGATCAGGGTTATTGCAAAAGCTACCTGAGCATTCCTGGGTTTCCCAGTAGCTCTGACAGATGGATTCACAGAGCACACATCTTCATTTCCATTCTCTCTGACTGAACAGCAACTTCATTTCCAATTGTTCTCTCTCATTCATAAAGGAAAGTCAGAAAGTAGGAACTTTCTGCTTTGAATGCTCAGGATATATTCATAGCATGCAGGGGAGTCAGATCGTCTTTAACAAACTCTATTCCTCTAAGAATAAAGCCAATCACCCAAATGTGGTCAATTTTAAACTGAGGACACACAAAATCTGCTATATATTTATGAGAAAGTTCAGTCCTTCTAAAAGACACTACTGTCTGTCCACTGGAAAAATGAAAAAAGTGACCAAAATCTTAATAACCAAGCTGGAGCTGCATACCTAGCAGGGCCAACACAGAAGATCTCAGTACAGAGTTCTGGATGAGCCACACAGATACCTGGTTGACTAAAGGATATACGAGACACTGCCCTGCAGAGGAAACTCATTTCTTTACTGCAATTTGCACAACATCAGAGCTGGGGCACACTGTCGTGGTGTCTTATTAAAGCTGCCTCCTAGAACAGCCTCACGTTGGTTTCTGACAGTAGTAGATGCTAAACTGGGCCAATGCCAGTACCTCATTTACCAACCCAACCCAACCTCCATTCAGGTTGGATGCTCTGCACCGAGATTCAGATCGCACCCAGCTCCCTAGATTGGACAACGCTGAATATTTTTGGGTTTGTTCCAATTAGAACAGAAGCTAGGTCCTTATTTTAACTGTTAGGCAGTATTTCCCCTTCCTTAACAATTGTGAACCTAAAACTGTGCACAGATTACACTGCAAAACTTTGCAGAAAAGAAATAGAAAACTTTCTAAAAAGAGGAGGGAGGGGAAAAAAAAAAAAGTCAAGATTAAATCTGCTGCCAAGGAATAACCAAGGCATCAATTCTTTCTGTTCTCCTGCTCCTAAGACAAAGACAAGCAACAGCAAGTTCAGTCTCAGTGTTAGATGCTGTCACGCTGATTTATGACACGCAGCATATGCTGGTCCTCCAACATGACATATTGTCCACAAGAGATTCAGCACAAATCAAACTTCTTTTCTTAAAAAATACTGCCCAAACCAATTTAACTTCACTTCCTTAGGTGAAATGCTAATACTTTCTCCACTGGGCCACCCAACCTTCTACAGCTGATTTTCCATTTAATTCTATCTCCTCTGCAGAGAAATGAACAGGACAAAGCACTTTTGATATCACTCCCCTCTTTCACTATATTTTGCAGTATATTCTCACACTAAATATTTTTTTTTTTCAACAACAAATGTAGGAACTGTATTTAAATCAGAAATAATTATGAGTCAATATTCAGTTCCAGACATGCAAACATATCATTATCTTTTACAGTACAAAGTCCTGCTTTGATACATATTTCATGAAGAACTTGATGGGGCTGTAGTAGGCAGACAAACGTAGTTTAATCAACTAGCACAAGGCTGCTAAATTTTGTGGATTCAGAGTAATTCTAGGAAGGAGACTGGCATTGTATGATATTTAATCTCACAAAGTGCAAATGTACTCTCACAATTACAGGACATAGCAATACATCATATATCAAGATGCATTATTATCACAGAGAAGTTTAAAGGAGTTATATAGGAAAAAAAAGCAAAGTCAAAAATATTTTAGAGGAAGTTGTTAAACTACTAAATTTTTGCAAGGCTAAAGCTTTTCAGGAGTGGAAATTGTGAAAATATGTTTATACGACTCTCTATTCAGCAGAAGACCCGTAGGGGAAATGAAAATCAAGTGTGGATAGCTATTGAAGCTGAATAAAAAACTAGTATGTGCTAGGAATTAGAGTAGATGCTACCGGGTTACCATCCTGAAAGACAAGACGGGAGACGGCTGTATTTTCCTTAGGAAGCGAAGCAGCACCCACTCACACAGCAGACTCTCCAGACGCTTGTTTGGGGAAGATGAGATAGCACCTGGGTTACACAGATTTGGCTTGCTACTTTTGCTCATTTAATGAACTAAATTACTGTTTAGTATCAAAACTTCCAGTCATAGCAAGAAAAGTGTAAGGGAAGCAGGAGGTCCTTGCTATTTTTTGACACTGAAAATTCTCGCACATTAGTGTAGCAGGCAAAAAAAACTTGTCATTTTTATAATACTGTAAAACCACACTAGAATCAGCGGACAAATGTTTTCTGTGCTGTAATTCCTTCCTTGAAGGCAGAGTGGGAGGAAAACAGATCTTCTGAAGGTAAAACCAAGATTAAGGATAGGATACTCAAATAATGTGTGCAGTTTTGGGCCCCTCAGTACAAGAAGGACATCGAGTTGCTGGAGTGCATCCAGAGAAGGGTAACGAAGCGGTGAAGGGTCTGGAGAACAAGTCTTATGAGGAGCGGCTGAGGGAACCGGGGTTGTTTAGTCTGGAGAAGAGGAGGCTGAGGGGAGACCTCATTGCTCTCTACAACTGCCTGAAAGGAAGGTGTAGGGAGGTGGGTGTTGGTCTCTTCTCCCAAGTAACAAGTGACAGGACGAGAGGAAATGGTCTCAAGTTGCAGAAGGGGAGGTTTAGGTTGGATAGGAGTGATCAGGCACGGGAACAGGCTGCCCAGGGAAGTGGTGGAGTCACCATCTCTGGAGATGTTAAAAAAACACGTAGACGTGGCACTTGAGGACAGGGTTTAGTAGGCATGGTGGTGTTGGGATGATGGTTGGACTGGATGATCTTGGAGGTCTCTTCCAACCTTAAAGATTCTATAATTTTTGTTTCCAGAAGTTAAGTTGTACACAAAGCAAATGAGTGTTGATAGACAGAGTCAGAGGAAAATACAGGTCAGCCGTGTCCTTGCGTGCCACAGAAAGAGATCTTACACAGCCAACGCTACTGAGACAGCAGCTCAGGACCGGGCTCAGAAATAAACTACTGGCAGCTGAAATCAGTGAGAGGAAAAGATTTTATGAGTGCTTCAAAAAAGAGAATCTGACAATTAGAAATCTATGTTATAAAAGAAATTATTTAAGCAGGAGCTATTTATAGCTAATACATTATTAACGATATTCTTGAAGACTAATTTCTCATACTGAAAGGCAAAGGTGCAACTCACTATCCAGGGATTGGATGTGAGCTAATTCTGGGAGAGCAATGAAAGACACTGCATTCAAATTTAACTTCTAACACAGGAGCCTAACAGTTTTGAAAACACTTCATACAACACACATATACATACGTATGTAGGTATAAAAGACATATTTATGCAAGGGAAGAGTACAACCAAGTATTACACCAAAATAAAGCATGAAAATAAACTCCCATAGTCAGACACACTCAAGATTAAGAGAATAAACACTATTTTAATAATTCACAGTCAGATAGGAGACAAAGATAAATGAAAGAGGTTGCAAATACTTCATTATCAGGAAGTACGGACAGGAATATAACTTGAAGGATGAAAAACAGATGAAATACAGCAGTTATATGTTGCTTATTCAGAAACTACTGTACGCAAAATTATTGCTCTGAGAGCAGTTACCTGCCTAAATAAAAATGGACTTTGTTTCATTACAGTGTCCTGTCATAAGCCATGCTACACTGCTCTTCCTTAGGCAGAGTTCCTCTGATACGGTTTAACGGCATTTTGGGATCATGGAAACTTAGCTTGCCAAATGTGAGCCCAAAATTGCCCAGAGAACTGGCTACTGAATGTGAGTAAGTCAAGCTTTACTCTGCCTACTACTATGTCATTTTTCTTTGCATTTCCTAGGAATTAAAGTGTGAAAAGCCCTGGAAACATCTTAACAAAAGGCCTTTCCTGAACAGACCTTTCCTAACATTACAGATTAGAAAAGAGGAAAGATCGTGCACACACCCCCGCCTCTCCACTTCCAGCCCCATCCAATCTTGTACATTCTAACGGTGAGTTTTTAAAGCCTATAATTTTGTAAGATTTTCACTTTTGAACAGAAATTTGACACATTTTTTTTGCTGATCAAACCCCCCCCCCCCCC
>WHYT01017502.1:1048499-1087687 GCA_009806455.1 Tetrax tetrax
AAAAAAAAAAAAAAAAAAAAAAAAAAAAAAAAAAAAAAAAAAAAAAAAAAAAAAAAAAAAAAAAATCAAACCTACAGGCAAAAATCCCCCAATAACCAATCAAAAAAAAAACCAACCACAACCACCCCCCCAGTCACAAATCTCAACAAACAGACCTCAATGCAATTCTAAGGTGTCACTACTAGAGCCCTCTAATGAATTCAGTGGATTTTACATCAAGACGTGTTCCCAGTAGAGAGGCAAAAAGCACCAACCACATTTATATTAACACCAGCCATGGCACTTGGAAAGCTCCGTGCACTGATAAACCGTACGAAGACGTAATTTCCAAGTTTAAAGAATTTCCTTCCTTTCATATCTTCTGAAAGGCTTTTGAAATTAGCAAATCTAATGTGTGTGGGAATAGGCAACACTTTACAGCAGTAAGTTTGCTTTTAATGGAAGTAGTCTGCTGCGTCTGTGGGTAACAAACCCCAGTATCTTTTCATTACAAAGCAGCTTATTGTTGCCATACGACTTACCGTGGGATTTCATTTTGCCTCTTTGGTGATCTGTCTGATCTATTAAGAAAAGCACTGAGGTATGGACAACATACACTTTATTGCAGTTTTATATTTTCATAGTCCCTGCTGCTTCTGTTAGGCTACTGTCTATGAATTTCAAGTAGTAATAAAGGAAAAAAAAAGTATTTACCAAGTTTCTCAGAGGAGAAAAAAAAAAAAAAAAAAAAGCCTGTGAAGGAAATAAGGCAAGTTCAGAATCAGGTATTAGAAGTGATGCTGCATCCCAGGACATGACTGCTGCTGCAGCAGTTGCACAGAAAAACAACTGGGTCCACCTACAAGCCACTACACAAAAAAATCTTTGCATGAATACTATTAAAGATCTTCTACACATACTAGGCAACATTTTTTTAATCTATCTATTCATAACATATATACGAAGCTCTTCAGCATGACTGTTTCTGTCCTATTAATTTTCATAGTTGAATCTGAAATAAAGGACAGGCAAAACTTAATAGTACCTCATCAGTGTTAATTAGTGTTGAGAATTAATCAGCAAATGTAGGAAACCACTGTTAGTTTTGCAGAAATGCATACAGCATTAAATAGTATTTAAATCGATGCTCTTGTTAAAAGAGTAGCAGTTTAGAGATTACTTTCCTCTGATGGGATACTTCAATATTCAATATACGGAGATTAATTTTCAAGGGAACTTGTGTTAAAGGGAAATGTTGCTAAAAATAGCAATATATATTTAATGAATGTTTTTGCAGCAACCATAGCCTCGGAAAGAATTTAGGAGTTTTAAAATATCCATGACATCTGAGCTCTCTGATGCTTATGCAGTGTCCAGGTGGGATTATTTGTCCAGGGCTTTTTATCTCTGGAAGATAAAAATTTCTTATATAAAAGAAATATGCTGTTTCAGGTCAAATTCTGCTGTTACATGAGCATCTCCACTTCAAACCTCAAGAAGTTCGAGGATTACCTACAAAATCTGACACAAAGTGTGGTCCCTGAGATAACTCCTATTTTTAATTTATTTCACCAGCACAGTACCTTTTGATCACAACTTTAAAATTCAGTAAGCACAGAGAGATTTCTGTTGGCTACTTAATGCTGCTCACCTGATTCTTGAGATCCAGCTTTGGGCAGGGACGACCTCCATTGTAAGGCTTCTCCTTAAGCCACTTGGATCGGATTTTCACCCCTGGTCCACAAGAAGAGCTGCAAGGGGACCAACTGGACCAATCGCTTAATTTGCAATCAAACGGGCAAGGGACCGTGCAAGATTCTTCAATGTAACCTAAACCAAAAATTTAAGAAAGGTTTTAATCACTGCAACTAGTGAACTCCAATCCTCTCATGTCTCACTGCAAGCTGTGCAATTAACGCAAAATGAGAACTTCTTAAAGAGAATACGTTTGGCAAACTGACAACGCCTTCCCAACAGGAGATTATGATATCATTTGTAAAAAACGGTAGTGACTAAAGCTAATTTCTACTTGCTTTAGCCCAACGATCATTAGGAAGGCCACGATAAAACAAACTGATGTAAAGGACACATTGGAAAAGTATTTATTGTGAAGCTGGTGGTCACCAGCAGCTGGTGATTATCTTCCCAATGAGATCGTGGCCAAAATAAATTCTGGAGGACTAAGTGCACAGCCCAATTCTGTACCCCTTTAATATTACACTAGCCATCTCCAGAGCTGGCACAGGGAGTCAGAGACTCTCTTCCCAGCTGGAGCAGTGTTCTTGGGAAAAGCAGATGAAACCTCCTTCCCACTTCTTTCTGGTAGTTCTCTTCATACATCTTTTCAACTGTTTTACTTATTCTGGGTCTCATAAACGGCATTTCAAAACTTTGCTTTCATCTTAACCTGTCATGACATAAAAGTTGTTTCAAGATCATCACCTCTTAAAATCAGAACACCAGACATCTGCAGGACCAACATCCTGCTGAATTAAAACCCAACAGGGTTCCTTAGGGAAAAAAACAAGGTTCCTCCATACAGGCACAAGCTCACAGCTGGTTTAGGAGCTGGCCTATGAGGAGAGAGATTCTGCAGAATCCAGCACTGGCCACGATGCTCCTGGTGTGCAGAAAGGCAATGGAAGGTGGTTGAACCCTCGGGATCTCCAGGGAATTACTGATGCCAGTCTTGGGTCGGCAGTGTGGAATAGCTCCTGCACCTTCCTGCTTACCGTGCTGCATTCATTCTCCTTGAGTTTTTATTATCTGCTTGTCAGGTCTGTATGTACTCTTTTAATTTAAACAAAAATGAGATTTCTTGTTAGACTATGAAAGTCAGTGGCTGCTAAGATCAGCTTTTATTACAGGCAGCTTCAACCCTCTGACAGCTCTGGCGAGGATGGTCACGGAAATAACTGAATTCTGCTCCTACCACATTTGTGATGCATCTCATTTTTATGCCCTTTCTTTCTGTTTGGTTTCCATCGCACTAACATTCCCTCTATGTTCCTTACTTACAGAATACCAAATTAGCTCTTTCAATTACTCTTTTATGAAGGGTTTCCCCATTCTATCAAGGTGATAGTCACTGCAGCAGGGAGGGGGAAAAAAAAACAAACCCAACAAAACTCAGAAAATCCCAACACAGAAGCAGCTGCCCTCCAAAATCCCCACACAAAAGACCCAAACATCTGGGAAACACTGAGGCAAGGCACAGAGATTATTCTGGCCCAGAGCTGGATTTACCAGCTCTCCACGCCTGAACTGGCTAGTGACTCCAAAACAGGATGGCGTTACATCCTGAGCATCGACCCACAGCAGCAATACGCTGCCGCCCTCCTGGTCTTCATGTTGATGTCAGTATGCAGAAAGGTTTCAGACTTATTTAGGCATCCCCCACTGGAAAATATCCTCCTTCTAGAAGTACAAGAAATACTGATGTTGTTTTTGTAAACAGTACCTTAAAAAAATGCTAGAAACAACAGTAATTCCCTCCTTTGGTTCACTGATGCTCTATTTCTTCTCTTTTTCCTTTATGACAGTACTGTTCCCTCTTCCTTTACAGCGGCCACCCTGTAGCCTGACAGCTGCGATCATTTCCCCAGTAACTCACGCTGTAACTCTTCCCTAAAGCTGCAGACCTGCCCCCATACGGTGTGCTCTGGTTTACTTTGCTACCTCTTATCTCCGTGTGTTGCATCGCCTTTTAATTCGCAGCTCCAAAGCCACTGGAATTGGGCATCTTAATTATTTCTGACTCAATCCATTACAGTGGTGTTCGTATGTTTGAGATATTTCAACTTTGCATGCTCTGTATTCTCATCTAGGTGAAATTACATCCATGCATACACATATACAAATATTTCCAAAATAGATTTGCTTTTTTTCCCCAAATGAAACTCCCAAATATCCCACTAATATTCTATTCCACCTGCCTGGGTTGCCACTCAAAGCAATTCATAATACATTATGATAAGTAAAAGAAATTTTCTCATGATAGATTTATGAGAAGCATTTCTTAGGCAGCTCTCCAAAGAGTTCTGTTCCACCACCGTATGAAATATCATTTTTCCTTGGGCTGTGTGACAGCCTAGGTAATTAACTCTCAACAGAAACAAAGAAAGTGCCTTGTTTCAAAGGAGGATTAGACAGAGGAGTTATCAACTAATCAGCGAAGGTAAAATGGGCAAAGCCTTTTGGCAATTCAAGACGTACCTCTATAATAAAAAGTAATATAAGACAAAAGAAGAAATATAATACAAAAAAGAAATGTAAAGAAGAGGAAGGAAAAGTTATAATAAATAAAACTAAAGAAATGTATTGTATTCCATCCCTGGAAAGCACTGTGGGGATCCCTCTGTGAATTACAGAATTTCTAAAGACATCCTGTTGCTAAGAGGCCAGTTCACTACTTTTTGAGTTTCCTCACCCATATTTCTAAATTACATTAAGTATAAACAAATAACGGCCAGCTAATAGAGTATTAAATTACCATACTACCCAGAGGAAGCCAATTCTCCATACTGAACAATGCTACAGAATCAAACACAACTTTCTTTCGAGCTCTTCTCACAGGCTGCCATTATTTCTTCTGTCAATCACTTGAGGCTAATCCTATGCTGAGATACTCATGGATCAAAGTTCCATTCAACAAAAATCTTCCTCCAAACATCTTTATGGGATGTATCCTCTCTGCTCAGATAGGGAATGCCTTTATGGTATCTTTTTATGAGAAACTAGTAAATAATGTTGTACTCAGCTCATCCATTGCCTATGAGAATGAGGTACTGTTTTTTTCCTCTGTAGGAGCCAAGCAATGGCTTGCCATTGTCAGGGGACTGAGAAGACTTCTGTTTGGATACCCACAATAATCCTAGTATTGGCATTCCTAAAAAAAATTTAGCATTGGCATGGCGCATAATACAAAACAACAACAAAAAAATATAACAAGGGAGATAGATAGCCTATTAAAACAACTTACTAATAAAGTATTCTACATTCAGGCTGTTATTCAGAGAAATACTTCTTATCATAACAGAACATGAATAAAGGAAACAGCAAAAACACTTTTCTGAGTCATTGTCGCTCAACTTGAGGGGACTAACTCAAGGTTGAGTTTACGCAGCTGATTTTGTCAGTGTCATCCTTAAACATCTCACTCTTTCATCACATTCCCCATTTCTCTCTCCTCTGTAAAAGCCAAAATTTATTGAGTTTTCAAGACATTCTATGGAAAAAGATGTCCTTTTCCTGCAAGCCCTGCTCAGCCTGCTTTCCACGTGTTCTTAGATTATCTCATCCAGCTTTCTTTAACCTCTTTTTTTTTTTTAATCCTCAAAATCTCAAATACTGTCAAAATAAAGCTAATTTAATTTAGAAACAACAGATGAGAGCCTCTGTCCTATCTGAACCAGCAGCAGGCTCCTGAACGCCACAGAGCTGGAGCTGCGCACACAGAGTTGCAGGAGGCAGGGACAGAAACACCAGTGCGTAGGATATTTAAGTAGGCACTTTGAAACAGACTGCTGGGAATAGAACTGGATTGGCAGAAAAAAAAATGAGCTGGATGATCAAATAAGACTTTTCTATGTTTAAGTGCTATTGTTTTACTACTGAGATACTGCCAACGCAATAGGATGAACAAACGCATTTACCTTGGCTGCACAGCTCATTTTACTATTATTTATTCATTAAGAACAATGTGCTTGTTGCTCGACAAGCCACAAATGGAGTCTTTTCCCTAAAGCGTCTGTAATAAACAAAGCACCCACAGATTACAGAGGATGTACTGGGAAGGCTCAAACACATGATGTAGCAACCATTACTGTCTTATTCTACGTAAGACACTGGCATTCACCTGACTGTTGCACTTCCAAATGATAAATTTCCTGTGGGTATAAGGTCTGTACACAATGTTAAACAAAAGTGCCAAGAGAACTCCAACATGCTGACTTAAAAGAGATTCTAAAATAAACAACATTTCTCCAGCAGCTTTGGAAACAGATGCACTTCTAATTGAATCGGCTTTAAACTCCTTTGTATCCTCTCTCACATATTTCATCATTTCAATTAACAAACTTCTAGCTGTTCTACCCTTGTTAGTAAGCCTTGAGGTGCTTCATAAAACTCAAGGTCATTACCATGAGAGGGAGAATTCTGTGCATCACCGCAACTGCCACTGGTAATAACACCACTAATTTCCCTTGGAGTCTGTAGGATAAGAGAGATCACCCTCTAATAAACAAGGGAGCAGCAGAGTGGACAGTGACACAGAAGAGATGTTTCTAATTACACAGACCAAAGGTAGAGGAAAAAAAATTTTGATTCATTTCGCAATTAATATTTACATTCATTTGGTTACTGACTGTGAAATACGTAGAATAACACCAGTAAATCCACGTGGTGCTAAAAGTCCAATAGCTAAAGACTTTAAAAGGGAGACCTGGTGAACCATGGCACTCAGTGGACCAGATTCTGCTCAGCTGAAGCCCTAGGATCTCCTACACAGCAAACTTCATGTTTTAACTCAGGTTAAAACCCAGCATCAAGCACAGGCTGCAGTTAAGAGTTTAACTGCACCAGCTGATGACAGCCCCACAGTTGGGGCTCTCCTGCCACGCCCCGCATAAGGCAGCCACCAGCCATGGGCACGACCGGAGGCTCCAGAAGTTTGCGAGCTGCAAGGGAAGCACCTCATCCTAAGCAACCCAGGTCCAAACACTGAAATCCTGCTTCAAGGGAGAACATTATTAACTGAAGGAAACTAAGCAGAATAAATCTAGGAGTCTGAAATTCGCTAACAACTTCAGTTGCATCTGAAAAGGATGTAATATTGTCATGGAACAAATGTTTATTTTTTTCTTTTTAATACGCAAGGATTTGAGAGATTTTATGCATTATTAGTTTGCTAGCTGGGAAATTTGAGATAATCTAATGAATACATTCAGTAAATGTACAACCAAAAAACCCAGCAAAAATAACTTTTACATCAAATATTTTGTAAAGCTTAAATAACGGGCCCCCTTAGCTAATTTATTCCCACTTCCTCTTCCCAACAAAGAGGCACATGCTCTCGTTATCTCGTAGCAGACTGATTATAGATTCTAAATAGACCAGAGAGGACTTGTAAAAAATGCTGGGAAGTTTAACTCAACATTATTGTTATCGAAATTCAGCCGAAGGTTGGGTTTATTGCTCAGTTTCACAGTCTCTATAAATCCTGATGAGGCAGTTGGGTTGAAACTGACTTTGTATTATGATTCCTAATTTCTTTTGATTTTGCATTAGTGTTCTTCCTTAAAGAAACTGCAAGCTTACAGTTTGAGTTACATACAAACCGTAACAGTTGATAAATTTAATCTTTCAACTAAGGAAGGAAATCGCCATTAATTAGCACATTTCTTGTAACAGATTGCAGAACAAGCTGAGAACTCCTCCGGAGAAGAGAGACTTGTCTGCTGCCTTCTGAGTGCAAATAAATAGGACTTCACAGCGTACGTTCACCTCGTAGGGAACGTTATATGCAGACAGGCAGAAATCCACTGCACAAATCTGTCCAGCTCCTCCTGGGGCTGCTCCCCCACAGTGAAGGGCTGGGTCGGCTGCTTGGGAGCCCTGACGTCTTAAAGTCCTTAAATAAAAAATCACCCACTGGGATCAAGAGCAGTTAGGGTAGCAGCTCAGCTGTGTTTTTCTACATACTTTGCTCATCACCCTGCCACTTGGAATATCACCTGCTTTGTCCAAACAAAACTGAATAACTTTTTTTTCCCTTTATCAGTGTCGTCACCTTCCATGTATCAGGGAAGAAACTCATCCCACTCTACTTTATTATTCATTGTTTAGCCTGTATGTTCTTCAGGCTACTCAATTCATAGTAAAAGTGGATTTTTAAAACAAACCTGAGATTGTGTTTATTTTTATTATTACTATTATGAGATTTATATAATAAAATAAGGCTTTTTTAAAGGCTGAACACGCTTCCACAATACATCACGAAGACAAAATTAAATTGTCCACAGACCGTCAAATTCTCCCCTTTCACCCACACCTGACTTCTCTCGGAGGACCAATTGCACAGTAGCACTGAAAACAGACGTGCATTGCAGACCGCTCTGAAGATCAATATAGACTTGGGCAATTTAGACCAGGCGAGAAAGTGTCTTCCAGAGCCAAGGGTCCATCACTGGGAGAAAGCTGCCGCCAAATGTCAGCAAAAATATCCGCCCCCATCAGTAGATCATATATGGCCTGAAGGTCAATGGTTTCAGGCTTTGCTGGAACACACTAAGAAACTCAATTTCAGAGTTTGGGGCCCTCCGCGGAGAGCATCATTCTGCCAGTTTCCAAATGTACGACGTTCGGCACTGTCAACACAATATGCCACCTCATTTCAGCTGCCAAGCGACACAGACAAGCCTCATTTAGACAGCTTCCCTCAGACAGCAACACGACAGCTTCCGTTTCACAGAATGGGAAATGCTGAGGCATTTCCTTGTATCCTGATAATCGGCACGTATTGTGCATTGTAATACTGCTCTTATTTCAGACAAAATAAACCACCAGATGACTCTGCAGAAGAAAGGAACACAAAGCAATTAGATCCATGTGCAAATGGTATTATCAAAAAGGCTCACAATAACATGGGAAAAAAAAACTTTTCTTTTTTTTTTTCCCCTTTTTTTTTAAACATACCTTCCCAGTGCCTTAATTTCCAAACTCGAGAGGTATTACCAAGCGTAAGGGTCTCTGTTCACGAGCAGGTCACACAGGCACTGAAGAGGCAGGGAGAAGCTTCTGAGCCTGCAGCGACCTCCGCAACCTCCCTCCTCGCCATCATAGGTGGCGAGTGACACGGTGACCCCCAGATCAATACATTTAAATCAATACACTGCCTCAGTGCCTTCAGGTCTCGTCAGTATTAAATGAGAAACCTAACTACACGCTTTAATTATACTGCCGCTGTTTTAAAGATGCCACTAACCATTACCGACATTAAGAAGATCTGTGAGGGCTTCTCCAAATGCCAGGCAGCTGCCGCGAGGCCCAGCCTGCTCAGATAAGGAGTTTCACTCCTGCTACTAGAGGTCACCTTGCTACAGAGGCAGGGATACAAAGGCATCTGACCTTCTTAAATAAAGCTGTACTATAAAAAACATCTGATGGAAACAGGATTTTAAGAAAGGGAACAGTCTTGATTTTCCACAGCTTAGGCACGGAGAGAGCAGCACAACTCATTTAGATGATGGAAAACCTTGAGATGGAAATAGGACGTTTTTGTGACGTTAGCAGGCCCCAGCACAGAGTATTGATGTACTGAATTCCTGATAGACTTTTGTTTCAATTTTGCAGCGTGACTTTGAGCACTCTGGTAGCGTCGTTCAATCTCCTCTGCTGAAGGACTTCAATGAATTCAGACAGAGGCAGAAAGCAATGCAATCTTGTTGAATAATATGATTTTTAATGGTCACTCCTCCATGTTACCAAATACAAATCAGATCTAAGATTTCACAGAGGGAATCTCTGTCTGTAGTAAGGGATACTAGAAGTTTTGCAAACCAAGCTCTCATTTGCAAACCTTGGAGGACAGAGAGATTTCAAAGTGTATCTCAGACCCAGGAATAGACTAAGGCAGGACAAATTCTCAGTTATCCATAAATATCGTTATGATAATGCTTAAAGCAGACTGAGCTGAAGTTTAAATTCATCCACATTTCCTAATTCAGGCTCATTTCCCCAAATCTTCTAAATTCAGCTGTTGCTGTCTTTCTGAGCTGGCCTCCCAAGCTCTGATCAAGCAGAGCACATCAGACACTGTAAGAGACATCCACTGCCTGCCCATCTCCCCCTGACATGCTAACTTCATTGCTGTACGCCGTGCCCCAGCAAACTCACTGCTGCTCTGGCAGTCACTTCATTTCATTCAGATACTGGCCCATGTGCAAAAAGTGGAATTCTTATTTTTGTAGAACTCTTATTCTATACAAGCAGAAACACACGATGTTGCTGCTAAAGATCAACAGATTATGTCAGATGCGAAACCCTTTCACTCTCACTGGAACCCACTACAAAGCCTATTATGTCCAGTTGGCACAGGGCTCCTCAGTAGTGGTAAAGGTATGAAATTCTGACTTTCACTTAAAAATCATTTGTCATCCATTTATTTGCCTGAAAGTCCTGCTCATCAGAACTGTATAAAAGACAATCAGGCTAAAAAAAAAATTGAAAAAAAATCACTTCAAGACACAAGAGGAATTCTGTGGACTACCATCAGTACATGTCACTTCCCGGTACAGTTACACATCTCTCACAGGGATCATGAAGTTCTCCATGAGCAGAAGGGTGTAGAGGTCTTAACACCAGAGTCCATAGTTCATGACAAGGATTAGGCTAAAATGCTATTTCTTCATACTTTCAATATAACACACTAAATGGAACAACACACAGGGAGGGAAAAATGTTAATTCTAAATCTATCTTTGTATGGCAACACTTTATTAGAGCCTTGCTTCATAACAGGCTGTATTTGTGACAAAAACCTTACTAAGGCTGAAGAGACGGGCCACGTTTCAAAGAGGTACTCTTGTTGTGGCCTACTGCAGAAACCAGGGCAGTAGATCGCCCACAGTGGATCAACTTGCTATCAAAGCTCTCGTAAACCTCTGACAGACTATTTCTACACCCAGTTACTATTTCTACACTAAAAATGTTCCTGACTCCCATGGAAGAGCTTTAATCAATCTGTCAAAAACAAAGAAAAAATGACTGCACCTAACAATAGAGGCGCGGACACGAGCAAGGGTGGGCAGAGGTGCTGCGGCAAAGTGGAGGCTGGCGGTGATCGTCAAGAACAAGAAAGCCCATCTGAGGTTAGCAAAAAAATCATTCCTTATAGTCAGGTATTGCCACTTCTTCAAAAGGGTCATTTTGTGGAATACAGCAAAAAGCATAAAACAAATTTGGGCAAAAGGACACGCTATAAAGATTTATATTTAGAGGCAAGGGGTAACAACAGACATCACTATGAGTAAATGCAGCACCTACAGAGGATAAAATAGCTAATCCTCTAAATATTTCCTTGCAAGATGCATGCTTGCTTTTTGTAAGAAATAAAGATCCAGAAGAATGTGCATTTCTGGGTACTAACGCCTCAGGGGAAGTCTTGCTTTAAATAAGCTTTTTTTTAATAGCCAGTTTGACCCATTCAGAAATAACTTTTTTTGATGGCTGTTTACCTTTGATTCTGTTGCCAGAAAAACATAGAGAAAAGCAATGTCTGAGCAGTTGTCTTGTGAACCAATTTCATTTGATTTCACTCTTTTAACATCCAGGAAGGAAGAATTGTGGCCAAATTTCCTTATGGCAAATAGATTTTGGAAATAAAGGAAAGGAAAATATAAGGAATAAATCAATGTTCTTTGAGCAATGTTATGATAGTAAAATGTAAAAATTCTTCAGTTAAACAAGAAATGGAGGGCAGGTCCTTTATGGGCTCTGCTTCTGTGCTTACAGCTCCCCTGGCAGCCACCACTGTAATTAAGAGTGTCACTGCACACCTAAGGAGAGGTGCAGAAATGTTGGAGAGAGGTCCAGAGGAGAACCCAGCCAGGATTTCAGGGCTAAATTTAGAAGCTATTTAGTTTTGAGATAGCAGAAAACCAGTCAAAGGTGACAGTGGCTTTGAAGAGTCCTGAATGGGGAATGGGAGGGGTAGGACAAACCCGTCTGCAGCTGGCAATACCTTTTGGCCATCTGTGATCCAAACTCAGCCTTAATTCCCATGGCAGGGGTTGGGATGTGCAGGAAATAAGGTGAATTTTTAGATAAACCTTCTTCCTCAAGCAGTCTTTGAAAAGCTTTGTCCTGGTAAGTAATACAGTCATTTTTCTGTAATAAAAAGGCCACAGAGCGAAATACTGCAGAGACAGTATTTCCACAGAAACCACAGAGAGAAACAGAAGTATTGCAATATTTAATTAAACCCAAATGTCAAAAGAAGGGTAGGGTAGTCTGAACATCGGGTCTACATGTTACAACTAACCGATGGTGCCAAGACCACCTACTACTCCCACACTTTTAGGGAGCAGGTGGCACTCCGAGGCCGTCACGTGTGGAGTCTGGAGCTGTGAAGAGGACAGCACAGGCAGGATTCCCCATTTTCCTTGTAAAAGAAATAAGGCTGTCAAGAGTGAAGCCTCTAAAAATAAGGCCTCATCATAAGATGTTTGTGGGAAGCTGTTTAGGCAAGTACAGAAACCACATAAAACGAAAACTGGTTGGATTCTGGAATTAATGGTTTGTGCTCAAAAATGAAATTTCAAGACACAATTTCATTTAGACTAAAAATGAAATCAAACACTTAAGAATATTTTCAAAAACATAGGTGAAAGTTTCTATTTTCTGAAGACTTTCAAAACAAAATCAGAGATTTCTGCAACAATTTCATTCTTCAAAATAAAATTTACCAGATATGGAAAAACGTATACTGCAGTAAATGCCAGAACACATATATTTTCAAAAATAAACAGGTATGTATTCAATAGAGTTTTTTCTTCCAGAACTGCTACCTTGCAGAAAAAGTAAATTTTGCTATCAGTCCACCATAAACTTGGGTCACATTGCTTTAACCTATTAAGCTCTGCTTACAGTTTTTTGAGATATGCAAATAAAATTTTGCAGAAAGATTATTAATATCTTAATGATTAAAAGCTACCTGAAAATGGCTCATTTTCTACTGAAATGACAGTGCAGGGATTCCCATACTGCAGGGTTTCAGAGCAGGTCCTTGTGTTAATTCACAGGTAGGTCAAGCAATGTCTATCAAGCTGGCAGCCAGGATTTTCATGTAAGGAAGCGCAAAGCCCAGAGGAATGCCCCAGGTAGAAATACAGCACTACTCTGGGCTGACCTTTCAGAAAATCAGACTTCATAAGACTAGATACTACCTGGTTTTCAGCAGTAGGAATTGAAATTCCTGATCCATGACCTTTGCATATTGTCCTAAATCTCTCAATGCTGGGGATACAGCTCGTCAGGACAGAAGCAGCACTGGCACTGCTAGCACACGCTGCCCTGATGTGCCTCAGAGCAGCGAACATCCCTCCAGCAGCCACAAAAATGATGAATTTTCACACCATCCAAATTTTTAACTCCTCCTGGTGCATCTGTTTGCTAATCCCACCCATCTGGGATTAAAGTTGGCATTTTTAAAAAGTGACCTTGCCAGCAGCATTCCTAGTAGCAGCGTCATGTCAACCTGACTGGGAGGAACCGAATGACACCCCTGCATTCGCAGGTGCCGGGCAACTCTCTGAACAACCCCAGTCTCCTTTGATTTGTCCACCCACAACTAAACCATGTACCACAAAGCATTCACTGTTGAGAATAAGGTGATATACAAGCCTCCGTGCCCTTCATAAATTTTGAGATAATTAAAGCTTTTTAAGGTGACTGCAGGTGGAAGCTAACCACTCTGTGATTTAAAGCCAAGATCTACTTATCTGTTGTGTCTTTCTTCCAGGTTCCTGTTGTTGCGAACACAGCAGAATTTGAATAGTGTAAGTGCTCTTCATAAATTCCTGTTTTCCAGAAATTGCCCATTGAATCAAAAGCAGAACCTCTGTGCAAAAGCACAGAAATCTCCAGCCTTTGATTTGGAACAGATGAGGCACCCTGTGTTCCTCTAAGATTAAAAAAAAAAAAAAAAAAAAAAAACAAACTTGCTGGCACAGCACACAAGAAAGAGAGGCAAAGGAACTACACAAAATAATTCAAAACAAAGGACAAAGGAGGTGGAAATTCAAAAACAGTACAAGGAACTCAGAGGACAGATTGAGAGGCGGACGAACCGCTATTAAGAGGACAATTTCATGTCCAAAGAGGACGCTCCAAACACCAGCCAGAGAATGGAGACCCTCTGGACTCGCAGTGAGCTGAATGTAATATAATCCAGCCTTCTGATGGGAAGACAAATTGAGGCAAATTATCCATTACATTTTTGTAATACATTACAGATAGTTACCTCTATCCATAATTTCATAACTGCATTTCCAAATCAAAGGAAGGAAAAGAAGAGTGAACCAAATTCAGGGAAAAAAAGAATTAGCTCAATTTGGAAATTGCAGGTCATTCATTTCCTGAGCTTATTGTAAAATGCATGAAAGAAAATGATGACACCACTAAAATAAAGCAGTACACTAATCACAAAAGCCAGTCATGAAAAAAAAAGCTACGGTGTGGTTTTTTTTTAGACATCAGAGAAAAGGTTTGGTGTAGAAAGGAATAACATTTTTAAAACCCTGGGATTTGTATTTTTAAGCTTGTCATATCTAATGATCATGAGCTAACCTAAGACTAAGTTGCAGTAAGCCAGGTAAACTCATCAAGGTTGTGAGCTCTGTACCCACTACAGTTGACCCAAAGGGCTCTCACAAGCTGTGCTCTGCTGCGCTGGGTCAGGGCAGAGCTCCCGCCAGCCCAGGACTCAGGTCCTGACAGGGCTCGCAGCAGAAATTGTAGAAGACCAGGCAAGCTAATGTTGCATTTCCATTAAGTCAAAGCTGGAACGCTTTTGTCTTCACTGGTTTTGGACCTTGAGATACTCTGTGTGCAGTAGCTACATCAATGGTGAAAAAATCCACTTCCTATTAAGAAAGTACACTTTAAAGGTTCTTATATTTGCAGATAATAGGCTTAGGAGAGTTGGAGTCTAGACTGCTGACAAACACAGATGAACAGACTTTGACACTTTTTTTTTGGCTTGGTTTGCTGCCCTCACAAGTTGCAAAGGCAGAATTTCTCAAAAAACTCAGTTTAAGATCAAGGCCTCAGACCCTGAACCCCTCTGACCAGTGACTAATTTCTTCATTAGGCTCAGACTCACAGTACATTCACTTGATAACTATGATACATTCATGTAATAAGTCACACTGACGCGGCTGAACTAAATCCTACTGAAGTGGTGAGTTCAACAGCCAGTTTCAGCCAGGGAAAGTGAAAATAATTGCTGCAAGAAGGCAAGAGCCCAAAGTTTACTCTCTATAAAAGTTACAAACCAATCTGCTATATTTCACACCATTTTTATTGTCCTATACCTTGTACTCAGGGCACTATCAAGTATGGGACAAACTTAAATCCACTTTAAGGCAAAGTCTGCATCCTTACATCTGTCCTTCTACACTTTGTAAAAGTTCTTCAAAAGGACCCAGCAAAGAACTGAGGTCTAAGTCTTACAACTTCTCGCTGTTGTCCTGGATCAAGGGGAAGGAAGAGCACTGCTCTGCGAAAGGAAAAGCGCTGCAAACAAAGAGAAATCAGAAGACCTGAAAGAAAGAGAAGAACACGCTTACCCCCGCAGCTCATAAAGCAAGAACAATGCCTAGATATCACAGTGATTGGCATTCAGCAGACAAGGGAATGGCTTAATTAGGCATAAATATGGTCAGCTAGCAAATGTTAAAAGGTCAGCTGATACTAATTGTGAACAAGACAAACTGAGCTGTTTAAAAAAAAACTGCCATGAATGATTTCTCAGGGCTTAGCAATTCTGCATGCTTCTGTAATTTGCTTTTCTCTATTATGGTTGAATAACATTCTGCTAATTATTAATTGGATAATGATTTGTTTCTATCACTACTTCAATAATGTGCTCAGAAGTGCATTTTGAAAGCTCCCAGCTCTAGAGACCATAAATACCTGGCTTATCTTCACTTAAGTGCTCTGGTTGGAAGCCAAGTCCCAAGTGACTGAAGTGGATCCTATGGAGCTTTCTGCCCACTTTTGGGCACTCTACACCCAAAGTCACCAAAATATTCCCGTCTTCTGGAGACCAAGGCAACGCTGCTTTCCCGCTCGCCTTGCACGGACCAGGTGTCCAACACTGGGTAGCAACTACGAGCTTATGCATTCTGGATATTAAACAGGAGTCTGGCTAGAGATTAGTTGTTCATCCTTAGGGGAACTCTTACACGGGATGCAGAAGGTGGAAACATCTCACCCCTCCTTTACATCCCACTTCCAAACCTAAAGGTCTTCAGAGGACTCTGTAAATAGAGTGCAGGAGGAAGGGCATACAACAGGGCTCTGCTGTACAGCACTGACCACCCTCCTGGCTTCTGACGTAGGTCCTGAGCCAGGACCATGTTGCAATCATTTCTGCTCAGACAAAAAGCTGAAAACAAGAAAACCAATAATCGCCTTGAGCTACCACTCCCTACTTCCTCCCTAAGAGAAGCCAGACCATTAAAAATGCCACATAAATATCACTGACAGAAAACAAGCTTCAAGGTTATTCTGAAAAGACCCACGCAGAGACAACCTCCTCTTTTTATTAGTGGTAAAAACCCTGAGTTTTTCAAAAGAGCGAGTCACGGCACAGGCAAACCCACCTTTCAAAACCCAACAGCTCCCTTTTTGCAGAAGAAAAGGTAATATTGTGGGGGAAAGGTATAGCATTCCTCCTTCATGGGCCACAGAGGCATAATCAACTGGTACAACAGCACATTGTCGAAACACAAACCACGGAAAGCTGCTTTACGAATCTGTGCAGCCAGCTGGAACAGCCATCAACAGCTGTGAGAGGAATTCACTCCAGGACTGAATCACTTCTTTAGGGTGGGTTTTTTTCCCTTTTATTACATCCAGTTCAAGCTGCTGATGCTCATCCTGAAGACCCTCCACAGAGCAGCCCCACTTTTTTCTCTGCTCCCTTATATCTGTCGGAACATTAGTCGTTCCCATTGTATCACTTAAGCTCCACCTGAGACATCATTTCTCCCTCTCCCACCATATAGCTCACCATCACTCTTCCAACATACTACATCACATTGTGTGGCTTGGGGGCAGCACAGGTACAGAATTTGTCCTTAAGTTAAGGGCTTTTGTCTGTAAATCAATTTAGGGTAATAATTGTGATCAACCGCAAATTACGGAAACTAGGAGGAAATATCCTGATGGAATGACATTTCCTGCTTGCTATGCTTCTAATTCTGCCCCATTTCTGTTTGATACAGGCTACTCCATGTGAAATATAAATGGACAGAACCACAGTCCCGAATGCCAGCAAGCAGTGACATTGGAACACATGCTGTGTATCAATTTGAGGTCGAGACTGGCACAAAATCGCAAGGAGGAGTCCACTGGCTGCTGAAGTCATGTGTACTTGGCATGAGTGACAACAGGTGACATCGCAGGGGTTTTGTAATTAAATATGATTATCTCAAGAAAATTCCTGATTCCTTCACTAAAAAAAAAAAAAAACCCTCCAAATCTCGTAAAAAGGAACAAAAATTTATAAAGAAGTAAAAGCTGAAGTAGGAAAGATCTTCAAACAAAATGCTAATTAAAATAAAGTTTCTTGTTCTCCTAAGCTTATACTTTTACAGGTTTTTAAGACAAATAAAAGAAATGTCTCTGGTATTCTGACATCATAGCATTTAGCCCTCTTCTACTTAATTTCCACAGTGGAAATGCCAGCAGATCCCTATGTTGAGGAAAACCTTAGCATTAAGAGCACTAAGAAGACAGTAGAATAACAAAGTTCAACACTCACGGCAACCTTGTAAAAGCTGTTCAATCCAGCAAGTAAACAGGTACACACCTATGACAGGCTCCAAAATGAACCGCTGAGTGAATAACCGTGCTCAGCATCACGGCTATTTACACGTCTTGTATAATTTTTAATCTCTTTTTTTTAAATCTCCTTACCCGAACTGCTACAGCGAGATGGTTCAACAAGTCTGCCGGTCTTATCGTAACAGGCAATAGCTCGCAGTCGTACACCCTCGCCACACTCCCTGGCATCTCGCTGGGATCGCGCTCCCAACTGCGGCTCGGATGTACCTCCTCCAATAATGCACTCGGACCAATTTCCATGGGGCTGGGAGATGAACACCTCACAGGGGCACAGTTCTGTTTCAACTTGAGGATAAACTTCTGTGTTCTGGCATTTGTCTCGCTTTCTGCTTCGCCCTGTTCCAACCACAGAAATCTGTTCGTTAGCTTAACATCTGCTACTTTTGATAACAACACGTCATATTATTTATACTTGCATGAATTCAACACATTAGAACCAAGACAATCTGAATGTTAATATTCAGGAATGTTTCCGAAGCATCTATTAGCTTCTGCCAGTGCTCTGGAGTGCAAGGACGACGTATTTATCTCCAGGGGCAACCAGAGAACTTGGAAATACAGTTTTGATGCGTAGAGCAAGGAACAAAACTCCAAGTCTTACCCTAGTAATGGTCTACGGAGAAAATGCTTTGTAATTTTATATAATATCATCTTTCTCTAATTATCTGATGAAAATAAATTGACTGTTTTGTCCCTATTTGCTTGCAATCAATGGTTGCCAGGACAACTTCCAGAGGACTCTACATTAGCCACAACTTCTTTGAGGCTACTTTACAAATTAGTTAAAGATGCACTCTGCACACATAGCACGCTTTGAAGAAAACAGAAAAGATAATCGTCAGTAAATTATCAGGGCTGAAAAGCATTTCAATGGTTATATTTGGTTTAATGTTTTCTTTTGCTCTATTCCTTCAATGGGTTTTAAAAGGCAGCTCTTTACAGATCTTTCAGTAGCTTCAGGAAGCAGAAGCATTCAAATAAACCTGGGGCACAGCTCTCTGCAATTGCACTCTCCATGCCCTGTTCCTGGAGGACTTCTAGGAATAAGAAGAGGTTCCCAGTAGAAGGAGAGATAACGTAAAGAGGAGAATTCACGCTCCCTGCATCCCTACAGATGCTCCAAGGAAGAAAGGTCTGTATACAGCCTCTAAAGATACAATCAATGCTTTTCTTAGCATGGGTTAGCCAACGTGATGTGGAGTTATCTTCATGCTGACTGAGCTCAAGAACGTCTTTGCATTTGACATCTGCACAGAAGAGAAGGATCCATCCTCACTAACAAACCACTTCTGTATCCCATCCTCCAAAAGTTCCCTGGGGATCTTGGACATGCTAAAAATACTTCCGCAAAACATTCTTTGATCCCAAAAGAAATGTTTTCTCTTTGGTATTGCACGCAAGTAAGATACTAAATAATAAAAAAAAAATAAGTTACATAACCCAACAACTCACTCTCTAGTCTGGAACCAAGAGTCATTTCATCACACATCAGTAGGAGCACAAGTTGACTGACATCAATAACTGTTTGTGTACAAACATGTACCTCCAAAGAGAAAGGCACCAACTATAGACCTTTAATATCGTTGTCCTTCAAGCCCCAGCTCTTTCAAAATTGTATTTCCAGCATTCTGAGGAATGTAAAATTTGCCAGCACAAAGGGATAAAAAACACAAAGAAATCAGATAGTGCTGACACCTTTATATTTTTATATGTACAGGTATATATATATTTAAGAGCAAATTCGGGTAAGGTGTAAGAGGTACAACTCCACATACTTCAAGGAAAGTCTTTTAAAAGGCTTTAAATAGATTGGGAGCTCTTTAGTGGCATTTCCAGCATTTTATGTTTGACAAGCTGACAGAAGCCACAAGCTCAGTATATACATACAGCTGTACGTTCTGCACTGTATTAGTAAACATGGGAATTTGGGACTTGCCCATGTTTTGCCATTATTACATGAAGCACATCAGACACAGGTAAGGATGCTAATAATCTCACACTTATACAACACTTTTCTTCCAACTTGCCTTGCCATCTGTTCTGTAGGATTCTTCCCTTTAGTGAAGTTGCTATGAAAGCCCTATTTTAAGTGCAAAAGTGACATTCATCCCATACTCTTCACAAAGGAGCAGCTTTAGAATTAGTGATGGTGGTATTTTTATCATCTTCCCAGACTGTTTTAGAAATTACTATTAAAAATTCCACTGCAAAAATTTTCAAGGACATAAATCCCTCAATTAAACAGTATTTTCTTTTCTAAATTACATTTCTGAACACTAGCAATTATTATATACATTAATTACTATCAGGTAGTATATGCTATACAGAAAAACTATATGAAACATTAAATATACTTCTTTCTACAGAAAAGCATTGTATCCATAGTACAGTGGATTAACTGACTGTATTAATTAATTGAAGACTTACCTAAAAACTGTGTTTTGATTATAATGACTTTGAATTTTGATATGTTCTCTAATAAGTCTTTCGCTTCTTGAGTAATGACTGATTTTATATGCAGAGTCTATGATTACTTACAAAGTAAAATGAATAATACTACTGAAAACTGAGTGGGAGGCAAGCAAATACTTAGCAAACAATTAGAAAGTTCCCACTAAATGACATTGTTAATGAACTCTTACAATGAAGCCGAAGCACTCACTTGAGCACAGACATACACTGTGTTGGACAAGGAGGCATAATTCATGCATGCTTACAGAAAGGTGAAATACAAATGGATAAAGGAGTCTTAACAGCATGAAGTACTTCCCAAACAGTGTTTTCCTTAAATCTTTGGACTGAGTTCACAAGGAGATTTCTTCAAGACTTCTGGCCAGCTCCATTTTTCATGGAGTTTTATGCAAAGACAGGTCAGCACTAATTGCGTCGACTTCCCCTTTTGAACTGGGGTGAAACCAAAACCGATGTCTGATGTGGCCCTCCCTCGCTGCTCTCTGGGGTGGTGTGCTGTCCCCACACCAGCACCACCTGGGACACCCACTGTGTGTTCACCACTTGCTTTTCAGGACACCTTTGCTGGGAGTGGGCTGAGACCACGAGCTCCTTTCCAGTGGGAGGAGGGGAACCCAGGAAGGTCATACAGGAGAGACTGGTGGTGTTTGATCACAAATGCAATGCAGGTGAGGAGATAAGCCATTAAAACCTGAATATCAGAAACCATTTTTGGTCCACTTACTTGAATGGATCTAAGTCTGCTGTAAAATAGAGTAAGAAGGGGGACTGGCAGGACCAAACTGTTTTGTAACTTGCACAAATGTTCATAAAGAAAATTCAGATTTAAAACTACCTGGAAGTAAGTATTGACTTAATTCTTACATACTTTCTATAAGATCAGGCACTTATTATTCTGATAGGGACAGAGCATTTCTACTGCTATAAACATACAGGCATTGATACAAAGAACATTTTAGAACAAGCTCTCTGAAGAAACAATAGACCATTGCATAATAATGATTTTTATGTAAAAGAGAAATCTTTATCCTTTAATGAGCCATACTCGCAAATAGCAGCTTGAAGTCATTACGTCTGTATACTGTAATTGTTAGTTACTAAAAACTTGGATCATTCCAGCAGTACCAAAGTGAATAACAAGATAGCCTAGCAGCCAGGTACAAGGGAGTCTAGAAGAAAAGAACGGTGGTAGCCACCATACTTCGGTTCCCAAGCATTATCCCAGCAGATATTTTTACAGCAATGTGAGTATTTTATTCCACAGTAGAACCCTTTGAAGTTTCACCTCCATTAACGGGGCAAACTCAATCCAGCTGCACCATAGCTCTCAATACAGAAATATGAAAAGATTTGAGTGTTCAGGATAACAATAACAGTAAATTTTGTGTAAACCTTCTGAAAACAGTATAATCCATTTCAGTTTGTTTTAGCTATGTGTGTAGGGAGAAGGAAGACAACTAACAAAACAAGCACCTCCAAACTATCCATGCTGTAGAGCTTTAAAGCTTTTCAGTGTGGTCAGCATTCAAATAACATAATAACAAATCATGACAGCAAGTATGGGAAACTGCTCCATGAAATGGTTTGAACTTGTGTGTTTAATATGCATAGGAAAGATCAAACAAAAGTATCTTAACTATACTGGTTTTTCTTTATTCATGGTATTAATTTGCCCTGTTGAACTACTGGATACTGCCGAGCACAAAACTCTCGGCTTTAAAATCCATCCAGATTTCAACAGTCTTAAGTAGAAAAACATACTGATTTTTAGTCTTGTATATGCATTTGCTGCATGCTTCGCAGATTGATAGGTCAGAGAAACTTGCAAAACGCATAAGCACTGTTTTATTTGGTTTCTGTCTAAAAAAGGCTACCAAAATGTGTGCGTGTAAAGCAGGCAATGTTAGGCAATGATCAGTGTTAGATCAAAAAAAAAAAATCAATTAAGGACAATCACTATTCTGTCTAGATTTTCACAAAACCCCAACATCAGGCCACGAACATCTGAGAAACATTATTCACAAGTATCACTACCGCATAAATATTGTAAAAGATTATACCTGTGAGTGACCGTCTCCTGCTTCTAGTTGATTCACAGTCAAAGGAGCATGCTGTAAATTTAGACCAGGCGGTAAACGTGCAGTCGTCCTTGCAGGGAACGAGACACTCCTGCACAAGAGATGGCATAGCTCCTGCCCACCGCACACAGTCATTGACACTGGCAGAGTCGTCGTCCTCTGACAGGCACGAAACAGCTGAAAAGCAAAGGTACAGAAATCTTTATATTCTAATATATATTGTATTACACTCTACGCAGTCAGCACTTGTGTTCTATGTGAGACTCAATCTCCTGGGTTAATAGGATAAAACTGATTTATTTTTAGGTCATTATTCACGTGTCACTCAAAGATGTGCTAGAAGCTTCACAAAACCATAAAGACACATGCTTATTTGAGCAGTGTGTTATCTAAATGATGATATAAATTCAATATTCTCAAGGAGGCCGTCACTGTAAGGGTTGGGATAACAGTCTAACCAATGATACATTGTACAACCAAGAAAAAAAAGATATAATACTATGGTTACGTGCCACAAAGTGTATTTGGTCGAGGCCAGGATTCCTGAGCTGGGATGCACACACTATCTGTGGAATTACACAGATACCACTTCAAAGTGGGGGGAAAAAAATATTAAAACATATAAAATAAAGCTTCCATCTCCAAAACTGACATCTTTTCCATATTTCAGGTGAAGGGAACAACTGTCTGAGCAGCTTTCCTATACAGAGTGGTGACCTCTGCTCTATCTGAGCAGCAGATGCTGCAGCTAAATGCTTCTTGCAGCCAGGCATGAGCACCAGGTCTGCCCCCTCCAACCTGAGTTCCCAAAACACTGTGCTTCCCCTCCTGCTCTCCGGCCATCTGAACCTTCGACTCTCTTGCAGAAATGGAGACGTTTAGGAGGAAGGGCACAAAGCTGCAGCCACTGCACCTTACTAGAAGCCTGCTTTTATGGTGCAGGATAGCTTGCTATAAGAGCAATACTGAATGGATCCATTAACAGGAAAAAAAAAAACAAACCAAAAAAAACACAAGAGCTCTGTGGGTCTCAGCTGAGGACAGTGTCACTCCATCCAACCTGAAGTGCCCTCGCACACGGGCAGAGGCAGAGCCGCTGCATACCTACTGAGCCAATTTCTTTTTCCTTCAACACCCTTGTCCTTTTTCACACTGTAATGATCAGCTTTCAGAAGGCAGATAACGGTGCTGCATAGCCACGATGGAAGACAAAAGTATAAATGTATAAACCCGAGTCACAAGAAGCCTATAATAAAACTTGCTAAAGTTTCAATGAATAAATAAAAGTATTATAATAAATAAAAATAGCCTATACATCACGGAGTCTTTCATTTCATTAATAATAATTAATTCTCACAAAATCTCCAAGATTATAGGCTATAACCTACATTGTAGGTTAACCAAAGCAAACATAGGTCGTGACTTGATTAAAGCAATAAAGTCAGGGACAGAGTCAGGAACTGAATTTGGCCCCAAGAGTTTAGTCACGTCAGGCTCTTGGATTTCAGGCAAGTTCATATGTTCATAAGATTACAGAAGATGAAATTATTTAATCCAGATTTTATTATTTAACTTGAACAATCTGCGATATTATTTTTTGGAGATTCCTAAATAATTCAGGTTCCTGAGGCTGCATATATTTTACCTTATTGCCAGGACTTACTGTAACTAGGAGTGCATAAAGAAAAAAGGGAAAAATAACTCACTGCTTTCTTACAGCTAAGGATTTACTGGGGTCTAACTTCACAATGAATACACATAATTTTTGGTTCTTAACTACAGTGCTGTATGGGAACAAGGGATAGGTTGGTAACTACCTGAAAATAAAAAAAAAAATAATAATATTATTAAAATGTTATTAGATTTCTAAGGAAAAAAAAAAATCAGCATTTTGAAGAGCGTGCAAAAGGCAAGCAATTGTTAAAAGTCTCTTTAGGCTCAAGTGACAGTAAATCAGCATATTAATCACCACCTCTAAATTGCTGATCCTTGCCTTTCACTCTCAATCCTTGTGACCCTTCCTATCTCTCAACCCCGGCAGTCAGAAACTCGGAGATGTTCCCCTTCTCAATTACAAGAGCGCGAGGACAGAGGTCACCACTCCGTGCGGGAAAACGCAGTAATTGCCCACTTCAGGAAGGTTAAACAAGTAATAGACTCTGATGCCCAAGGTCTGTGTAGCCTCATTACCTTCAGTAAGGACACCAAAGATTCGGCAACACAAACACGTCTACATGAAGCATGGCCAAGTGTACATAAACCTTCTCAGCACCGCTGCAACCGCTACCATCTGCAGGGAAGTGAACAATATCCTACACTGCCGGTCCCGTGAAGCAACACGTGCGATCACATTATAAACCATAGCAGTGCAATGTTCACTGCTATCTGACAGAAGACCACAATTCATTCCTGACATTTATTAATGGCAGCTCGAGTGACGGAACTTTAAATATCGATGTTAAACCAAATGTTCCATGTTGCAATGAGTTATTATCTAATGGCACAATCTTCTGCACAAATGTCCTTAATTTCAAGCATACAAGTAACTCCCTGAGTTCGCTGAGCCTATTCAAACGCTAGAAGTGACGGATATATAAGGACATACAAGATCAGGGTGAATGCTTGATCGAGATCATGGAGCTTAAAGAAATCAGTGTCAACAGTAAACATGGGTAGAGGAAAGCTAAATTAAACCAACAAATAATATAATGGATTATACACGTAGAAGCATGGAAACAAGAAGGAGCTGAAAATATAGGAAGAAAATATAATGGATAGTCTAGTAAGAGACATAAGACCTAAAGGAGGAGAGAAGGTGGATCTCCTGTGAGGTGATTACGGACAGGAAGATAGATGAAAATATAGAATTACTTCTCCACTTTAGGAATTTTCATAAGTCCAGATCCTGGTATCTCAATCTGGTCATTCCTGGCAGAGCAACAAAGCCTCAGTGTCAGCAAGGAGAGAAGGCAATGGCCAAAGAGCAAGGAATTCAATGCCTAAAACTCTACCTGAAAAGCAAACATTCCGCTTGCTCCCACTCTCCTGGACTTTTGCGCTTCTCCACGCCAACGGTGTCATTACTAAGTTGGTGGGCTCAGACAAGCAGCTCTTTGGTGACCCAACTGGCAGCTGCGTCACTGTGCTGGGAGAGTGGGCACTTCTTGTTTCACATGCACAAAATAAAATGCCAGCCATGAAATCTGGCACCCTTACATGCCAAACCCACACACCTCCTCAGACTGGCCTAAGCAGTACGACGCGTTTCAGACATATTAGGAGGCAATTCATTTCCACTCAAGAGCCTGCAAACATCTTCAAAGACAATGCCAATGCATGACTTCTTCAGAAACAGTAGGATTTCTGCTACATGCTTACACTATATTTGAGGTGAGTAGTGTGAACTGCTAAAATAAATTAAATAATAAACCAAAAGCCCATTAGGGCATTTAAATGGATTGAGAAGAGCCAAGCAGGAAGCAGCAGAGCTGCCAGGTCCACTCCCATGGTTTGGTGCAACAGAAAAATATTTTCAAATACAGGCACCTCTGGAAACAGAATGAGACAAATTTGTTTTCAGTGGACCTTCAGGAATGTTAGTAAAATTATTTATCCTTGGTGGTTTCAAACTACTGATTGGTTTGGCTCGTATGTGGTTTAAGTTGCATTAAAGAAAAAAAAAATATTTCCCCATAATCCTCACTTCTGCCACAATGGTTTTAAATAAACTCATACTTTCTTTTTTTTGTTTGTTTTTGTTTTTGTTTTAGTGGCATACCACTGGCAGGCAAATGCAGTCCATTTGCAGCCCTATCTATTGAGGGGAAAAAAAAAAAAAAAGAAAGAAAAAAAATCACACAGTAGCGATAAAACCCTCCTAGACACAATGTGTGAGTTCTCCTGTCTCTGCAGCATTTAAAACGGACACAAACATATGAATAGAAATAGCTAATAACAGGATGCTGCCAGATAAAGGGTTTCAAATTGTAATATTGATTCCCATGAAGAGGGCAAACGCAGGATTTCCTTTTGAACTCCCGCTATTCTTTCTTATTACCACCTGTAAATGCCACCAAACTGGAATTAAACACTTCAGGCCAAGCTCCGGGATGACAATTTAATGCAGTTCTGTTGATATAAAACAATGGCTGGCACAAAAAAAAGTACACCTTCTCTCGTAATGACAAAAACAAGATCATGAATTAAACTGAAAGGTAAGCAGGTTTAAAACGCTGAAAGAAAACATCTTTTTTTTTTCAGGGCAGGGCTGGAGTTGTTTAACAGGCAGTGTGGATACATCCACTAAGGTGTCAGCAAAAGTTAGCAACTAATATGAGCCATGCAAATAGCTGCAGATTCAACCCCTTCGCTTCCAGGCGTTAGTCAGGTGTTAAATGTAGAGTCTGGGGAGGAAATTTCCCTTTCTGCCAGCACGAGGTCCTGTTGGGATACTGAACAAGGACTGCTAACGGGATATTCAGTATGACAGCCTCCGCCTTCTGGTTTTATATTTACACCCAAAGAGTATGTTCATGTGCCATCATCTCAGCATATGGCACGCGGAAGCATATGGAAGCTATATTCTTTAACTATATTTATCTGAAAAGTAAATAGCAGGCGCTTTATAAACTTTTACATGGTGAAATCAAATGTTTGTACGCTGTCAAATTGCAGAGGCACTGAATGCATCCTCCGATGACGTTACACCACCACCAAAGCAGCACATCAGCATCAAACTGAGGGAACTCAGGTGCTCTCAAGTAGGGACACGCCTGACTCAACAGCACTACAGACGGTTCGAACAAAAGCAGTGTACTGAGAAAGAAATATTATGGGCATAGCACTGCAGCCAATAAGGAAAGATAACATAAATACAGTTTCTCTTAAGTAAAAATCCAATTACAGACAGCCTTGGTAATCATATTCATTTACCAAAGTTATAATCAATTCTCCTTTAAAAATGCATTTCAACAGTTACCAAAGGGTAAAAAGCTGAAGAGTGAGAATACCAACTACCAACCAGTAAAATCATATAAAATCATAATATAGGGAAACCTAAATTAGTAGTTTCAAAACTCTGGAATTAAATGTCATTAGAACATCTGAAAACAATGACTGATAATTCCAGGAAGGTACACTCAGGCAAACCACTGAAACTAAAGCTATGCAGCGGTGTAAATCAAATGGCTGGACTTAGCACAGGAACAACAGGATGACCTATGAGACTACATAAGAGGTGTAGACACAATGATGTCAATCTTCTCCAGCTTCAAATTCTAAGAACATGCAAAAAAATCAAAGCTAGTATATAAAGCCAAAGGAATTATTTTAATATAGTTGTTTACTTTCTCATTGTTCAGAAAAAAAATTCTCATTTTGCGTTGCATAATTATTCTCATTACCCCTCAATGTAACAAGATAACATATCATTTCTTATGTGTATTACAAATGATAACTGAAAAAGAAGTTCAGAGATAATATGTTAGAAAAACAGAAGAAAACTTTAAGGATCCAGACTTGCCGACTATAAGCACAGTCTCACAACTCATGATGACCTCATTTATTTTCTATACTGATGCTCCTTCATACATACCATGAGTTTCACAAAAATCCCAGGTGGAACATTTATGTTTTCTTGGTATGTTAACGCGACCCCTAATTATAGAGGGAGACCAGAAGCAGACATAATAGAAGACATAACGTAAGGCTTTGCTGAGACTCAAGTTCAAGTCTAAGGCCCTGATTCTGTAGGGACAAAAGCATACGCTTAAGTTCACACTTTGATGCCCAGCCTTGCATGTAGCAGCACTCTCTGAAATGAAGTGAAGCGCATCCAAAGTTTGGACCTACGGAAGCAAATCATAAGATAAGCATTAAAAGTATGTCTGAAGAAAAGAACAAATGATGCTAGGAAGGACATCGCAGACACAAATCTAGTAAAAATAACAGAGGGAGAGCTGGAAGAACTAGTTATGCAGTAGGGAAACTGGCTCTGAGATCACCAGTTTTCCATTTTGTAATTATTAATGATATTGACAGTAGTGCTAAAGGGCTAACAAATGCCACCGAGCAAACAGAGCGCTGAATCAACACAGACCCCAACCAACGTGCTCTATAAACAAACAAGAGGAGCCTGAGATAAGATTGGGATGCAATAAAGATGGTAAATATCAACTGAAAATATAAACAAAAGCAACTGAAATGATTTGCATGAAAAGGGGTCAGGGAAGAATTGGGTAGGAAAGTTGGGTACAGAGCATCAGCATGGAGAAGATACTGTAACAGAGGAAAGGGGAAAAGTTTGGGATAGAATTAGAAGGGAAGAAAAAAAAAAAGCACACAAAACTGAAGATCCTTCTCAATTTGAGGATCCATGTTTTAGCTGCTCTTTGGGTTAGTTTCTCTCTGCAGCCTTTCCACAGCAAGATATGTACATGGGCAAAGGACAGCTTCATGTAGGTACAGGAGCCTCAGAAGGAGGACATCCTCAGTTGCAGCCTTCTGGGAACCAGCCTGGTGGAAGGCCATCTCCAGCGCAGCCACAACCATGCCCCCATTGCGGCAGCCGTTCCCATGGGCGTGCATTTGATCCAACTGTAGGGTTGTCCTGTGGCTCCATGTCATCGGCGTTCACCAGACAGGAAGGGATGAAGAGGTCTGTACACAAGGTTTGCATACCAGAGGCACACATCCCTCCAACTCCGTTCACTCTTCACGGCTCAGAGCCTCTCAGCTAGCACCACCGCACAACCATGAGAGCAGATCAGTTTGTCTGAAAGGGATTAAATATGTCCAGGGCTGCATATTAAACCAGTAACATCAGTGCAGGCTGACTTACGTCATTTAACGCCTTAAACTGGACTCACCTCTGTTCCATTGTAAACTTAGTTCTTAAAGTCCAATTTTTCTTTTATACTTATGGATGAGGTTATCAATTATTCGGTTGGGAATACACGATTTAAATCACTGAAAGAATTGAGCTGTACCTGTCAATTTTGCCAAGCTGTGTGACTTGATCTTTCAGTTCTACCTCAGCTGTGAACCAAGACTGCCCACCGTTTAAGGAGAGGTAGGAAATAAATCTATTGCTATAAAACCCACTCCTCCCACCCACACAATGGATGCAGAACACGGAACTGTTACATTCCTACTAAAATGAAAATGGATATTAACGTTTTCTTGTTGCAAGTGGTTCACACACTCTCTGGCTAGAAAGACAAAATAATATTATTTTTTTTAATGTTTCAAATTTACTGTGGCCAGAGAATAACTGCAATATGAGTGCTTCTACATTATGCAATCAGTCTAAGGAATCTTTCACAGTTTTTCCTTTTTTTCCCTAACTTTACTATAGGTTTTGAATTGCTTTTACTTTCATTTTTTATTAAAAAGAAAATCAATGGAAGTGGATTAAATGATTAATGATAGAAATTATGCTTCTGCTCCTTTCAGAGAATATAGCAAAATACAAAAATCAGCTTCCTTTTTTTATCTTTCTGTGGTCCACAATTACTAAAATTACGTTCAATTTATTTGTAGCACCTATCATCAAGTTATATTTAAGATGAATTATTTATTGCACAACTTGAAAATAAAGCTAAGACACCTTGTTACATACACACACATTGAGACCACAGTAAATAAAGAGAATCAAACATGCCAAATAATACAAGAGAAAGAAAACAAAACAAACACAATGTTTACAGTGTTTCTCATAACTCAACTTGGAAAATAACTTAGCTGACTAAGAAAGCACTGCCTTTCTTTTCAAAGCTCTGCCTCAGTTATATATTCACTGGTCAGTGTTTTTAGTGATAGCTGGATGAACTTAAAATCTCATGTCACCTGTTTTACTCCAGCTACGTCCAGCTCTTGGTAGCAGCCCATGGCCACCTTCCACGATGGCAGTAGAGAGCTCAACACTACAGCCAACCCAGATGGCACACCCAGCTTTAGGAAGCTCTCAGAAGACAGCCCTGTAAGCTTGTCCAGACACATATCTATTTCAGTCTGATTTTTTTTGGTATCAGATTTGATAATTTTATCCACTTGTATTATCTTTCAGATAACTGGACATCATAAAACATTGTATAATATTGGTTTAGAAAAATACATTTGAAAATCTTGCTCTCGAAGGTAGGCACTCTGTCATCTCACTCCATCTATCCCTTTACAGTGAAGAGCAGATACTAAATGCAGAACATAACAGTAACACACTGCCACATTCACAACTCCCTCAACATTATATTTAAAACATCACAGTCAAAGGTAACACCTAAAGATTTTAATCTGTCCTTCCTACTCAGCTCCCCACTCCCCAGCTCTGGCTTTTCTCATTTTGGCATTCTAAACTCCTCACTGCTCTTGGCCAGCCAGGGACCAGCAACTAAACCACTCTGGACATACATCATGGAATGACAGAACGGTTTGGTTTGGAAGGGACATTTAAGGTCATTTAGTTCTAATCCCCCTGCCACAGGCAGGGACATTTTCCACCACACCAGGTCACTCAAAGCCCCATCCAACCTGGCCTTGAACAATTCCAGGGATGGAACATCCACAGCTTCTCTGGGCAACCTGTGCCAGTGCCTCATCAGACTCACAGTAAATAATTTCTTCCTCACATCTAATCTAAATCTACCCTCTTCCAGCTTGAAGCCATTCCCCCTTGTCCTATCACTACATGAGTTTGTCAAAAGTCCATCCTCAGTTTTCTTGTAGGCCTACTTCAGGTACTGGAAATGCTGCTGTAAGGTCACCTTGGAGCCTTCCCTTCTCCAAGCTGAACAACCAACCTCAGCTCTCTCAGCCTGTCCTCACAGGAGAGGTGCTCCAGCCTCTGATCATCTTCATGGCCTCCTCTGAACTTACTCCAACAGGTCCATGTCCTTCTTCCTAGCTGGGGGCTCCAAAACTGGATGCAGTACTCGAGGTGGCCCTTCGACAATGTCTCAACTCATCCTGATGCCTCTCTGACCTGCCCATTCTCCCCCTCCCCAAGTTAATTGTTGTCAATGCCCAAATCCCATCCTACCAGGCATATTCCAGGCCCCAAAGTAAGATAGCACAAATTAACCCTCCATCACATAGATCTCCTCATTACAAAAAAGGGTTGTGCGGCAGCCTGTTGTCCACGAGGGAGAACTCATTCCACTTTCTCCAAAATTCATATTTTCTCACTGTCTGGCAACACGGCTAACATTTAAGTGACAATAAACAAATCTGTCTGAAATTATGAGTACTGTTATCCCCGACAGTACTGCCCGCATAATGCTGTTCATACCATTGCACCTCAGTAAAGATATGCAGATTTGGACTGGTGTAAAATGGGGCAAGAATGTGGTCTCATATACGCTTTTGCAGAATTCCGAAAATCCAGGTGTTTTACAGCATACAGGCTTGTCATCTTTATCAAAGTCCAAAACTGCAATTCAGAAAGTAGTAACATGGAAAACTGGAAACCCTCTCATCACTTTCTATATTTCACTCACAGAAACTGCTATTAAATTTTTCTAAAGTACCAATGGATTTTGCAGATACGGTCCTGCATAAAACTTCCCACTTCAACTATCACTTTTCTACAGCAAAGAACAGGCAGGAATACTAAACGCTTTGAGGTCTGAAGTCTGACTACTCATCTCCAGCCTAAAATTGATAAAACCGCTAAATCTACTTTGACCAAAGCTAATAAAGACACATACTCAAATAATTCATGTTATCTAAATTAAGTATCTTTCAGCCATCACACAGTATTGTCTACCTCACGTACTTGAGATTGAAGGGTCAGCACAGTCTACATATGATAAAGAAGACACTGTACTTAGATTAAAGATGAGAGAGGAAGAAAGAGATTGTGAAAAATTTCTTACGCACAACCTTGAGATGTCAAAAGTTTAGGGCCTTTCAGGAGATTTGCCTAGTGGAAACATAACTACACACAGATTTGAATCCCAGTAAGAGCAAAGTCACACTCTGATGTGTGGGAGTTCCAAAGATGTATACATAATGTATAAATTATACATACAGAAAGGCTTTTTATACTTCTTCCTAAACATTCCTAGTGCACGGGGGAAAAGTGTTTTACAGAAACCCTACCTCAGGGCATCCTTTCTTCAGCAAAAAAAAAAGACAAACAAAACCAAAACCACCTGCGTTCCCCAGAAGAGCCTAACCATCCAAGATACTGAAGGATGTATTTCTACGTAGTGCGTATAAAATACCTGTAAGTAAAAGAATTGGTATTTCCCCTGGGTCACGTGAAATGAACTTTTTTTTGTGGAAGCGAAGGAGTTCCAATAGGTTTGCCTCTTAAGAATAACAAAAATCATTACACTCATCTTTCCTTATGTTTGTTGTTCAGACCATTCTCACTGCTAGCACATTCCTTTTTACTCTTCTTTTGAAGCCAACAGTTCTAAAGGGACTATTTTATTTCCCCTTTTAGTCTCGTAAAAAAAAGGCAGAAGATCAGAGAAGATGCAAAGGAAGATACCTTACAGTATGTTATGTTTTCTTATTCTCTTCCTTTCTTACAGGTAAAAAAAAAAGGGGAAAATTTTCTTATTTAGCTGCTGCTATTCTTAAATTTGCAAGAAATTGTTATAATTGAGTGAAGATTATAAAGCAGATTGTATTCCTCTGAAACAATGGGAAAATTCACTTTTCTTTTGATAGGAAAAGAACAGATCCTATTACATTTTCTTTTTAATATCTATGAATGAAGCATTTGTTTGCAAGCATTTGTTTCTAAAGCAATTACACAATCCAAACACTGATTGATTACTCTAGGATCATTCATGTATAACAATATTTGGACACAAAATATTCTTTATTGTGATTTCTTTACCATTGGTTTGGATCATATAATTTATGGTTTGTTTATCCATAAAAACAATCAAATGCAATAAAAAGAAATTAATACAATAGAAAGTAAATTGCACCAGAACTAGCGATACTTCCCACTTTGCCATAAGATTATTAGTATTTTTAGCTATTCTTCATAAGCTTCATTCTAGCTAACCCCGGGGTAGAGCTGAACGGGACACTCCGCTACATTTTCTTATATTACAGTCTTTCCAGTGCAAACCATTGTAATCTTGGCTATAATAAATCACCAGTTTGATTCTCATCTTATTCTCTCTCTTCACCTATGAAGTCTTGCTCATCTTTGCTGGAGCTCAGAGCAGTTTCTCCCATTAAATTCCTCTATGTGTGAATCTTTCTTGACCCAGAAGGTTTCCGCCAACTATCATCACAGGTTCAGACAACATCATGCTTAAAGTGATGAGAGCTTAAAGCAGAGAAAGGTCATCTTTGGAAAGTAACTTGGAGTCAAATTTTAAAGAAGTGGTTTACGTTTATTTTTTCTGACTTCTTAAAAAAATAACCAAAATCAGGAAAACAAGAGCCCGTGAAAATGTAGAGAAGATACAGTAACCTGATGGCACTTCTCGGGGAGGAGGCTGTTCATACTCCTCCAGTGCCACAACAGTGGACCCACCACCACTTGCTTCTATATATCCTTAGCATGCCTCTCCTGTGTCTTTTGAAAGTCCTGGAGTCACAAACACGCACTGTCAGCTTCCTCCTTGTGTAAGAGCAGAAATGCCCTCCACACCTCTGAGAAGTTCTCAGTGTCCACGCCCAGCACCAGGACCTGTGCTCACCTCTGGAGAGGCAGGTCCACGTCAGCCATAGAGAGCATCATTAAGGAGCACATCAGTGACTCGAACCTGAGGGTGCCTCAGTGACAGGAAGCCCAGAGGAACATCTGACCTTTTCTTCCCTGGAGAGGGAACAAAGACTACGGCCAATTATGCCCCAAAGTATCATGTCCCTCAAAACCAAGTAAATGTAATCAGAGGGAGTTCCAAAATTTCCCAAAGTGGTAATTACCTCTTCTACTTTAGAATAAGTTCTTTAGGCAATAAAATTCAACGTAAAACCAACTCAATACTTTGAAAATCCATCAAGATTCACATCACATTTCCTTTTCAGAAGAGAGAACTGATGTTTAGAATTTTAAGTGTATATTTCAAAGAAACAGTAAATAGCAGCTATTTAATCCATCAGAAGGCCAAAGGAAAGGGAAATTCCCGTACAAATGTGCTGTACTAGGGAAAGTAACTTTTGTTGCTGAAATGAAAGCATGAATACAGCACACCAGGAATTCATAGTGATTTGTTTCTATGAGCGAGTTTGACATGGCACAGCCAAATAAATTAACACCGTATGGCTACGCAGAACTGAGAGATTCTCTGAAACACTGCTTTGGTAATTTGCCTTTTCTAGATCATTCATCGCTTCAGACCTTTGTCTCAATTTCTCTTTAAACCTTTGTCTTGTCCTATTTGAAGTTCCACGCTCCAGGGTTATATCTTATCAGTTAATTAACTTTTAGAATGGAAACATAGCAAAAATGACTACACAAACTTTTGCTCATATATATCAAAGCCAATGTCAACCAACATGGTTCCTGTGTACCTAATCCAGAAGACTTACAATAAAATCTCATCTTCCATTTACAGCCTGAGGCAAAAGTAGGTCTTGCAGAGAGATGTGTGAAGTGACGAGGTTTAGCAGAGCAATAACATCGCTCAACAGTTTAAATATTGGTCTAGCTACTAAATTTTATGTCACGAAGTTCTGGCATTACGTTATTAAATACCAAGACATCATCCATGGTTTTCACTTATTCATAATAATGCAAAATTAAATTAAAAAAAAAATTGCAATTTAAGTTATTTTTTTCCCCAAAAAAAACCCTTGAAAGTAATGCTCCTCTTCCATATATCAAGGTAGCACTAACAGGAAAGTATGGAGGATGTGTGAGTAATATATCAGTCCTTCACTGTAAATTAATAATCTGTGTTAGAAATAACCTTCAAAATTTGGAATATAAACTTTGGGAAGCACTGAATGAACTCTCACAGCAGGTCAAAAGTCAAATAAAGACTTTTGTTCAAAGTTATTAAAAAATAACTATATTCTTCAATGGCATAATGTCAAATTAGAAGCAGAATCTGAAGTTATTGGAAACATTAAGAGGCTGCAAAGACTGTAACTTTTGGCAACACTTATTAAAACAATTAAAAATTCCTATATTTTAAAGATCTTTTGATATATTAGTAATACAACATACAAGAACAGCAAACCAAAATTAGTTCGCAAATTGAAATGGATTTCTAGGAAACTTCTCTCATTACATTGTACATGAGCTATAGTTTGTATAATCAAAAGCAAAGATGTTTCCCAGCCTCCTTTAATCAAACGAAACCAAATGGTATCAGTCTTCCACAGGAAGACAGTCCCTTTCCTGACACTTGCTCTAGAAGAAAATCATAAATTGGGCGGGTGAGGAGGGGAGGTGGATTTCTGACTAAGATACTCCCTTCTTCCCCAGTTCTCTCTAGGCAACAGACTCCACAGAAGACACAAGGTATTTGTGCGGTATCTCCGAAAACTTGAAGATCTTTTACTTGGTTGATTTACATAGACATCACATTTCTACCTAAAAAAATCCATTCCTCGTAGGTTTATATATATATCTGTTATAAATTACTGCCATTCCTAATTTGTTTTTATTTTTTTTTTCAATGGAGGGTTAAATCTATACAGATTTATTAAGAAACTTTCTCAAGGAAGTTTCACTAAGAACAGTTTTTAAAAGTCAATAAAACTTCTTATCCTTTAGTTCCAATATAATGCAAGAGAACATACTGCAGATTTAGATTACCGTATCAGTACTTTTGATTTACTCGCATTTTCAACAAGCAGACAGGCAATTCCCATATATAACTTTATTCCAAAGCTGTGACCTTGACTTTTACTAAAAGTTCAATTGCAGGGATATTGTTTTTGAGGCAAGATGAAGGAAGAAAGCAGTTCTCGCAGATAAGATAATGAACTGTCAAATGCAGCTTATGAAATACTACTGTTTCAAATACATGCTCTGATTTAATATGTGTTGACAGTCGATTCAAAAATTACGACTAGGTCATTATGTAGCACACGAACAGCAAAGCCTGAATTACTTATTTGTCTATCTCAAAGTATTAGGCATGTGAACCACCGCCTTCCACATAGGGATCAAAAGTAACAGTTCGAATAATACTAAATTAAATGTCACATATTGAAATGTATGATTAACAATGTACTCAAAAGTTGAATTTGCCAAAAGGTAAAGAAAAATGTATTGAAAAGTACTACTGGTAAAGTCACTGATTACATTAAGATAAATAAAATAAGCTGTTCACTAGTTGTTCAAAATAAGGGAATGCACAAAATGGCTATTTTAATTATTAACTCACTACCCTAAGTACTTGTACAACTGTAAAAATACAGCAAAGCTTGAAAAAACCAACATTCTTTTCTGGGGATAAACTTTTTAGCAGGGCTTGTAGTGATAGGACAAAGGGTAATGGTTTTAAACTAAAAGAGGGTAGACTGAGACAAGGTGTAAGGAAGCAGGTCTTTACTATGAGGGTGGTGGAACACTGGAACAGGCTGCCCAGAGAGGCGGCGGATGCCCCATCCCTGGAAACATTCCAGGCCAGGTTGGACGGGGCTCTGAGCAACCTGATCTGGTTGGAGATGTCCCTGCTCCTTGCAGGGGGGTTGGACTGGATGGCCTTTAAAGGTCCCTTCCAACCCAAACCATCCCATGATTCTATGAAAAAAACATCACAAACCACAAGATTATCTCCTGGCTGGGATGAGGATTGTGTGCCCATATAAACTATAAATACAGAAAATAGCATTTTTTTTTTCTCTACTCAACTTAATAAATGTAGCAAGGTTTTTTCTAACAAAAAGAAAAAAAAAAGATGAGCTGCCAATACTGATGTGTCTACTATCAATAAATAAGAAGACAAGACTACAAGGTTTTCCAGCACAGTAAACACACACAAAAAAAACCTGAGATTCATAAGATTCTTTGCACAGATTATTGTATTCTATGTTGTCCAAGATAACAGAAGCCCATTTCACACTGCTATACAAAATTATTCTAGAAAAAAATAAGTGCATGCTGGAGGTAGGGATGCAGGTTACATTTAAGTTAAAAACCACAAGATTGACAATCCTTTCCCAATAAAAGAATGAGCAACGGTTGTGAGGAAATGCTTAACTCTTTAATGTTTCAAATGTTTATCTACCTTTCTACACTATATGTTTAAAATTAAGTTCAATATACTTTCCATTATGAATACGGTGGGACTCTTCAGTAACCACCCCAAACATACTATATGTAATCACCTTTCAAAATCAAATTATCCTTTACCAACATGAAATCTGCTACACCTACAAAAACACGGAATAAATTGAAAACAACAGTCACCTGCTACCAATATTAAACCATTCTTTTCAGAGTAACTTACATAAGGAAGTAAAGAAATGGCACCTGATGTTTCTCCACCACGAGAAGGCTGCCTAATGTACCTTGTCCAAGCACTGATGAAGGTGGTGCCCGATGATACGTCCACATCCCTCTCCCAAGCTGACAGCTGCTCCATCATCTTTACACTATATTTCAGCTAAGATAACTGAGGTTTCACAATAAAGCTATATTTACTCAACAAAGCCTTAAAAAACAGACTGAAAATATTTACATAGCTATCACATTAACAGATATTTTCTAGTGAAACCCTGTTATAGCCAATATTTAACAGGTGAATTCATGTAACTGGAATAGTAACATAAAGATGTACAGCTCTTCTGGAAGGACACACAAATGATGGTGACATTTTATTTTAACTACAAATTACACACCTTTTCAGTCTCTGGGCTAGTCTATAGAGAACAACCGACCTACCGAATGTCTGGCTGATGATTAAAAGGGGACTGTGCTGGCTTTTTGTAGCAGGGGGCGCTCAAGAAGCTGCTAGAAGTTTCCCCTTTGTCCAGCGGAGTCAGCCAGGCCTAGGGTGGACCGACCACTGGCCAGGGCCAATCTCACTGGTGACAGTGATGACACCTCTGTGATAATGTATTTAAGAAGGGGAAAATTAAGAAATATAAATACATAAATAAATAAATGAGTGAAGAAGCTGGAGCAGGGGCAGAGAGGGGGAGGCGTGAGCCTTGTGGGCCTTGCAGGCCTCACCCTTTGGCCTCCCACCAGGCAGCCGACTGGGCCTGACCCAGCTGCAAGAAGTGGAGAGGAGATGAGATGTGAATGAGATGTAAAAAGATCCTGAGAGGCGTCTGCCAGCCCTTTGTGAAGAATTTCTTGCGAGAGGAACAGCTGCAGATGCCAAGGTCAGTGAAGAAGGAGGGAGAGGAGTAACACTGCTCCTGTCCGAGATTCCCCTGCAGCCCATTAAATTACACAGGTAAAAACAGCTGGGATGGGCTGGTAGACTAATACATTCATATAAATATATTTGCATTATGGCTAAGTAAAGTGTCCTAGACGGCTGGGCTGGTAGGGAAAAGAAAATTGGAGAAAGGTGCAGTTCAGAAAAAAGACAAACGCCAGAGTGAAAGCTCTCCTATTAGGGAATGGGCACAACTATTCACTCCCCTCAAACAAAAAAAAAAAAAAAAAAAAAAAAAAGAAGCAGAAACTAGGTCAACTTGCTGAGGATTAGCAGAAAATTGCAGCACAACCATGCAAAAAATCAGAATTAGCAATGGGTATTAAAGGTAACAAAGGATCCTTCTGCAAATGTGGTAAAAAAAAAAAAATAGACACTCTCCATTTCCCCACCCCACCTCCCCCAAAACTGGCCCAAGTTTGCACCACCCAGGCACCGAGCAGATCAGCTGCAATCCCAGGAGTGTTACAATTAGCAGTTAAAAAAAGGCAAGACCTCAGGCCTCTCGGTCTTCTTTCAGGGAAAGAGCTGTCAAGGATAAGCCGACTATTTTGAAAATGTCTGTTCTAAGGAATACTGGCTCTAGCAAACGTACAGAAACTGATCGTAATGTGTCATAAATGAGCATCTTTGAGACCTCATGGAGGAAGTGCAACTTAGCAGCAAACACTCTGTCTGTCCTTATAACAAATCTATTTTTTTTTTTTTTTTTA
>WHYT01017502.1:1087707-1152684 GCA_009806455.1 Tetrax tetrax
AATAAAAAACTCTTAAAAAAAAAAAAAAAAAGATATAATAGTAACTGGTAAAGATATTTTCCCTCACAGTGTTCTGTTTGCAATATAATTCAATCAGGGATTTTATGCCAGTCACCATGAGATTTCAAGAAAGTATTTTGTTTATCATTTAACCAATATGATCTGAGCAACCCAGAAAGATTTTTAAATAGTAGGCTAAATTCTGTACACTCCTCCTGCAACTTTACCTGAGTTTCAGACTTTTGCTCAATAAACGCTCTCCATACATCATTTCTTTTGCTTCCACCCTTCTTACTGTGCAAGCTCAACATCAATAAAAAACCGTGGCTGACCTCCATCTATACAACACACATTAACTTGTTTTCAAGTATTGGAAGAAGATTACTGCAGTGGGAGAAAATACAACAGGACCATCGGGCTCCCCTGATCAACCTACTTGACAGGTTAGTGCTAATTGATAGCTGTATTTGTCTATCCATCACTACTTCTACTGCAAACCTGAAAGCTTACATTCCACAAAGCAGATACTCAAATTTTACTGAACTAAAGCCCAAGAATTAAGCGTATTTAACTTCTGGAAAAACATCAGATGATTATTTCACTCATAGTAAACATGTACTACTTGCAAAACCAGAGGACCAAATGCAAATTCCTATTATGTTTCATAATTATTAAGTTTGCCCTGTGGAAACACCAGCTCTCGGGGTCAAATGAGATTTCATAATCCTTCTAAAGTTCTTTTATGGTTACTTTCAAGATTTACATTTACCTGTGAAATTCATTGCACCAGGAAAGACAGGCATCTTTCAAAGTCTTCAGATAAGACAATTTAAGCAGAGACATATTTTGCCCTGTTTCTCATCAAAGCACTTAAAATTGGAAAGTTTATGCTTTCATACCAGATTTGCAGAGTATTTACATTTAAATAAGCTTTTAAAAAAGCAAGATACATGATCTAAAACCAAAAATTAATAAAATACAGCCATTTTCCTATAAATGCTACAATTAATCATTATGACGAACAGATAGAAAGCAATCTATCTCGTCATACCACAGAGCTGATGTAGCTTTTCCTTTCATACACCACAGAAGTTAATTATGAGCAGATGTGCTTAGATTACACAGAAATGTATATTCCATGAAACCAGGCACTGAAAATATCTATGTACTTTAAAGCACAAATGTATTATCTGTTTGTTTGCAGGTTTGCTCACATGCAACTTCACCAGCAACGTAGCCTACACAAAGCAAATCCATCTTGCAGGCTATTATTTTTATGTCCTCCACTAGCTGAGCCTTTCAAAGCGGTACTGAAATAGCTCCTGCTGGTCAAAGCAACTTCTCACAAACATGGTGCACCTGATGTGCCCCACAAATTCCCCAGTGTGCCCGAAACAACGCACGCCGTGACCACATCAAATGCTCTGGAGGGTTAAAATGCAACAGAAGAGCTAAATCTCCCAAATTCTCTGAAGAACTCATGTCTGCATGTAGCCGCTCAGTTCTGCTGACCAATTTCCACTTGATTTTCTCAAATATTGTTAATAAACACCTATCACTAAGATGTCTTCCCAGAGCATAAGGAATAAAATAAGCCAGGAGAAAAGGTTCATGGTAAGCATGGGCAGAGGCTGTGGAAGCCCATATATTCCTATCACACAGCAGCGGTGGGAGTGCTGCCGTCTCACGTCATACGTCCCCTGAGGACGTGCTGGTCTGCTTCACCCTGAATTAAACAAATGCTAAAGTAGATGGCCTTCGACAAGCCTATTACATTTTAACAGGTCGGTTAGATTTCCTCTCATTGTGTACCTCTGGTGCAGGCGTTTCCCTTGCCAACACAAAGACCAGGATGAAAACAAAGATACAGAAAGTTAATATCCAAGAGACAGTAGAAAAGAAATAACTCAAAGAAATTTCAATCACCTTGGGGCACATATCAAAGAAAACAAATATATGATTGTAGGACTGAAACTTCTTGGAACTGTCAGGAAGGAACAATAGCGCAGATGTTAGAATTGACCAGAAAAGCAGTAAAAAGTAACATTTGCTACAAGGCTTCACATCCAAGATCCAAATTTGACATTACAAAATACCCTACTTCAGGAAAACTCTGTCAAATATCAGAATATATTATTCCAAATTTCCCTTCTTTCACAAAGTCAATATCAGCAATTCTTTAATAAATTATGCACTCACTAGGCAAAACCAGCAGCTGCCAGGAAAAAAAATTACTTCAGAAAAATCTTTGTTAGAAGGTGACAGTTTTTTCATTACTATCTATTGCCATCAAAGTATAGAGATGGCTTTTTCTTGTGTAGTAATTTTATTCCAGTGGAATTCCAATTTTTTGGATGAAGTTTCTCTTGATTTACTATAATATAAAGAAGATGGAATCTTCTCCTGAGTCTTTAGAGAAGCAAATCAATGGCAATACTGTTAATGAAAGGGAAAAGGGGTGTTTCCAACAGGGAAAATACTTGGAAGTATTAATGCTGCAATCATGAGACTGGTTTAGAAAGTGCTAAACACACTGCTCGGTATTTTGAATATTTCTGTACAGATTTAGAAATGGTGCCAACAGAAAAGAGCACCAATGGACATGTAAAGCAAATGTAATATTGACCACTGCACAGTTACCTGATGTATTCTTGCAAGTGTAAGCACTTCGTAAGTATCCCTGTCACTTCCAGTTACTCTACTGTCACCTCAGTGCACTCGTTTGCAAGTAAGATGCTGGGAATTTTGAAAGATAGTTTGAGTCAAGGTTATTCACTTATTCTGAAATTGAAAACTCATGTCTAAAACCTGTACGGCAATCAAAGCTATTGGAGTAACACAAATACATAAATTCAGATTCAACGAACATGACATCAGGATTTCTTTTGCACCTTTGTGGCATGTCACATGGATCAAATCTTGTGCCTGAAGATTTATAGTAAGCCATGCTGATGAGCTCTGCCATTGAGGATCCTAATATTCGTGTTGAGTATTAGAGCTTAATTATTCAAATAAACCTGACTCAATAATTTGCAATAATAAGTGCTTTCTTATTAATGCAGAACAAGGGAAAATGCAAACTGCAACCTTCACCAAGCTCCTCGGACGGAAATTCCCCAAGCAGTCCAAACCTTAGCAGTCTGACAATGAACAGTATCTGCTACAAATAAAATTCTGCATTTCTTTCAACATCTCCCTTTTTCCTCTCACCAACAGTTGGCTTTGCTTATTTGTTGGAGGTTTTTTTTGGGGGGGGAGCAGTGTTCCAAAGCAATAAGAGAGTCCTTTAATATTTCATTGATTTAAGCAGGATCAGCATTTCAACCCAGAACCATTCATTTCTTCACGTAGGTAAAATAAATATCAAACTAAGTCTTTTTGGTACTATCGTACTGTAAGAATAAACAACTGGTCTTTACCCTTCCACTTAATGTTTCTGGAATTTCTCAGAATTTTGTATTCCTTTGACTGAGATCGTTATCGACAAGAAAGAGGTTATTTTGGTAAAGACTGGGAGAATAACATCTCTGGTGTTTTCTTAACAACTAATAGTATGAAAGCTTTTTAATAAACTTGCTTGGTTTTGGTCATGCTTCAAGGTCTCCTGCTCAAAGCGTCTATTTGAAGAAAAGTTCTCCCTAAGGCCATTTTCCAGAGAACCTGGATCTTATCCTGCTCAGCTCGGATGAATTTTTAACAATTTCCCTATGAACCAGGTGGCTTAAATTATCTTTGGATTTGTAAACAGCATGAACATGACACGGAGGAAATTAAAATTTTATAAAGCAAAGGTAGACTTAAATCACTACTGAATGAGACTGCCTGGAACACGGAGAGGTGAACAAGAGGGACATGAAAGTGTTACATAAAATAGCAAACAAAAAAAGGAGACCAAATGGGACTCAAATGTCTTGGGAACAAAGGCTGATTCAATTAAGTTGGAAATCATCAAGAAACTAAAATAGTTTACTCACTGCAGAGTTAACCCATGGAACTGAAGTATTCCAGACACAGACAGACACCAAAAGATTAAGAACACCACAAAAAAAAATTTGTATATTTTTACAGCTAGTTACAGTGACAGTTACACGAGCTCATATAAAATATGAAGGATTATAAACCCTTGTGTTCCAGGTTCTAAGTCAATGAAACAGGGAGATTTAGGATGAAATAGCTCCTGTATTTCTGATAAGGAGTACCCGAGGCTGTGTGATCAGGTCTACTTACAACCCATTCATGGCCACAGAAAAGATTTCTGTCATAGTTTATAACATCCTCTGCACAAACCATGAAGCATGACCACTCAAGGCCTACCATTCATGTAATAAAAATTTCTCCGATTTCTAGGAAAAGTCTGACTCAACTGTCATAACCTGGATTTTAAATCACTGGAAGCTGGTGCTAAAAACAAGTCATAATTGGAAGGGCCTGTCTCCAGTTTGAGGGAGAGATTGCTCCTCATTATGCCTCTCATTAGGTCTTTCATCCTCCTGAGTAAGTCTCAGCACAGTTTGGTTCTCCTTGGACCTCTTTCATCTACTATACTCTATTTAATGGCAATCCATCATTTTAAAAAGGGCCCCAAAAATGACTTTCACCAACGATAGTTGCTTAGATCATACAGACTACACACTAGATGAAAGAAATCTTAGGAGGACCAAAGAGAGCTGAACCTAATCAGAGGGATGAAAGACAAAATGAAAATCTATCTACCCTTACATTTAAAAAGGAGTTTCCTTCAGATAAGATGATCTCAACTCTCTCTGTGTACCTGTTAAATACGGTGAGTACTGTAAGATCATTCGGGACTTTTATGATTGAGATGCTCTAACAATTCCTGTAAATGGTACACATTGGGATGGTGCTGTCTTTGACTTTGAGGGCCATTTCCTATTGATCTAAAACCTTCTTTCCCCCCTTCTTCCCTCCATCCTCCTAATCAAGGCAGAAATACATAGCCTGGAAAGCTTTGATGTTCTTCTGCTTTACTTCTCATTATTTTGATCTTTTAACAATCCCTCTGTTGGTACATGCTTGTAGTATACATTTTCAGCGTTCATGCCTTCTGGCTTCAAAAGACTTTTCTACTTGATCAAGACTGTTCCCCCCCGCCACCCCCCCCTCCCAGAAAACAAATGCTGTGTGTGGATGCTCATATTTGTTTTGTTTATCAGATAGGAACAGTATACAGTTAAGCTAGAAAACCTGCTTATTTCCTTGTACAACAGTGGAATATACTGTCCTCTTTTTGAAGGAAATCAAATATATGTAATTTATCTGATGCAGTCTTCATCATCTTTATTACACGGAAAGTCTACAGGTTACTGAGTTGCCTTTGGATAAAATGTTGCACTGTAGATTGCAGTCAGGAGAAATTCTCTAAGAGTCTCTTCAATTTTTATGTTGCTGGCATAAGGCTACAGTGACAGAAATGACTTGGAGTCTCTCTTGCTATTAGTTAGTATCTATAAAATAATGTCATGCCAATTTTCCTACCACCTATGAAATACTCTCACAGCAGCTACACCTGAGCTGGAAGACAGGCCAGACCCAGACTGAAATATAGTAGCACTGTTTTAAGCGTCCTGTGATGTCTGCTGACATCTCCCATGAAAAAAGGAGGGTAGTCCACCATCCCTCTTTCGTGAACAACCTGTCACTGGTAAACCGGTATCAATCTTTCTTCCCCTTGTCCTATCAACTACGACCCAAGGAAAGAAAAATTGATCTACAGGAACACATTACCTGGAGATCAGTGAGATGTAATACAATATGAGGACAAATTTCTGTTCCCCAAAACGGTACCCAGCTGCAGACTCCAGTACAGTCATGCACATATTTACATCACGTTTTAAGAAATTGGCCCAGGATGATTTCTATACAAGCAGGTGATTTTATTTCTCATAAATTAAACTGCAGGAATCTCAAAGGCAGCCACAAAATTCTCAGAGAGATTGATCCATCACATCTCACATAACCTCAATCTATCCTTTCCCTTCTCCTCCTGCTCCCGGTCAATTCTAACGTTCCAACACTGAAATAAATCCCACGGAAAATCTGTCTAGGAGAGGATACCTTCCTCATTCCACTAGTGCAGGAAAGGCTAAGAATGCATACATGCAGCTTTTCCAACAGGAGATTAGTTTTGTATTATTGTCTCCTTTTCCTTATTTTTTCCTTGTTTTCCCCTTTGTGAAACATTGTCACACATTTTTGCATGAAGCTAGTCTACTATCAAATCCACAATTAAACATAGGCTTGGTGAAATAATGTAAAGATCAAAGCCTACAGATAAACTGATAGAGATTAGAAACAAACAATCCAGACTCATGTAATAATACATCCATACCGCAGTGATAAAACTCTCAAATTACAATGCAGATATACATAGTTCACCAGGACTGAAGATAAGTTTTAAATGTAAAATAAGGGTAAACTTCCATTAAGTTCAAGAGATTTTAATTTGTTCACTGATATTCACCAGAGCTTAGACTCCTAAATACCTTATTTGTTTCTGTTAATGACAACTGGGTATTTTGAAAAAGGATTCCTAATTTATTCTGTTTGTTGGCAAACCAGGAATTGGAATTACGAAAAAGTTTTGATGTTTTTATTTCACCTTAATTGTTTGTCATCATTTACAGTGGCAAAAAGTGTTATGGAACAAAAACAAGAAGGATGATTACCTCTTAAAAATACTCTATTTTAGGAAGCAGAAGAATAAATTTCAGGAACTAGGGGATCAGAAGACAAATGTAAAATGCATTATTTTATTATGTACCTTTTTTTTTTAAAACAGTATAACGCTGCTAACACATGGTCCATAACTCTTAATTCCAGACTTGTCTCTTCAGTACTGCCACTCATCTTTCTACATAGTGTGAGTGATGCACATTTTTTTCTTTAACGAAAATTTCACTTTTCTGATTTCAGAGCATGCTCAAATCTATCCAACTTGTATTTTTGGCCAGCCCCTTGAAGTACTCACAATTTGCAAATACCCAGATGTGTTACAGATGTACTCTCTATTTCATTATACACACAGTTAATTAAAATACTGCAGACAGCCAGGAGTACGTGCACCCCACAGGAAGCCAGGTGAAACCACCTTTGTGGTTGACAGCAAAGAACTGGTAACAGAGCTTTGACTGCATTTTTTCAACAAATTGCACAATCACCTCATCCTGTATTTCTCTAGGTCATACTTTCTTATTACACATGGGAGAGAGTCACGTTGGACTGGACTCAATGTCCTCCTAAAGTCAAGGAAATATTATCTGTGCCGCTTTCCACTTACCTTATTGCCTAACCTCCAGCCCACTGCCTCATCAAGGAAAGAAATCAGATCATCAAGAACAAATAATAGTAAATCAAGTCTGGTTTGGTTGCTTCTTACCACCTTATGACTCTCCATGTGTTTATAAGCTAAAAATTGCATTATCAGTGACAAGAAAATAACAATACAGATAACACATACTTTATGAATTTGCAATACGAGGTAGAGCGGCTACATGGGTAAAGTGTCACTGAAGCCCCAGGGAGACACGACTGATAACAGACTGAGGTTCTCCATCCCGGAAAGGCCACCCCCAAACCTCAATCCCCATCCCAGACAGACTTCACTTTACAAACTTTCCTTTCAAACATACCACAAACAAGGCTCAGCTTCTGTCCTTACCCTGGTAATTATTTTTCCCTCAAGTATTTCCTACCAATGCCACCAGTTGCCAGGCAGGTGTCTTCCAGACAGTGATGCTGGCTGGAACTCAGGTTCAGCTCGCTCCCAAATTCAAATTCCCACTGTGTCCCCACAACCACTCATTAGCAGTGGGTCCCTCAACCAGCATCATCTAAAAAAAACACTGACAAGCCTAATAAAACCTCAGCATCATTCAGAATAAGGCTCAAGGAGCCAGTGTCCTACCAGGCAAAGCTAATATTGGAGGGAGCTAGTGATGACAGGTAAGCCGCTATCAGCTGGATAGATTTATACACAGGACTGCACTGCAAAGCACCGCTCATGAAATATCTAACTGAAACAGTCCATGTCTTTGGCACATTCTCTATCATAAACATATTCATTGTAAACTTTAGGCTATCACATTGCCTCTAGCCCATAAATTATGACAGGATTCTAACATGTACCTCCTGAAACTGGTAATTCTGTGCAGAAGCATTCTGCAACTCCAATTACAATGAATGCATCTGCTAATTTAGCTAATCAGCAGTTATATTAATTACTTACAAAACAGGGAATAAGAACTGTTGGGTGACTACCTTATGAACGAAAAAAAATGGTAACACTGATGCTTTTTTGATGGCATTTCTCATTACAAATAGGTTACCATAAAATAATTTCAGCAGAAACAACAGTAATGTATTTGGCCATTACTGTGTTACACATTGATAATACACGAGATAATACAGGTAAAGGATTATTACCATTTTTGTTCTCCTAATTACACGTGTTTGATCTGCATTCAGTCTAAAACCGGTCCTGTCTGTAACATCCCTATAGCTATTAGGAAGCTCTAGAGCAAGAGTCAGAAACCTGCAATGAAGGAGACAGGAATCTTAAACTGCTTGACTTCAGTGCTGCCTGCATTCTACTTTTTCACTGTCAATTCATACATCAACTTTTCAACTGAAATGGACTATACTTAACATCAACCATCTTAGCAAAGTCCATGTGGTGTGAATTTACAACCCAGGTAAAGGAGGAAAGAAACACCTCATACATGATCTGATGGTAGAGCATACCAAAAGAAATATTCTACTGAGATCCCCAACGAGGCTCTCCAGCATCGATCCACCCCATGACCTCAGACATGCCAGGGAGAGTGCACTTCTCCAAAGCACAGAAGTAGTTTCATTACAACATTGATGGGTTTGTTGTTGTTTTCTTGTATATAAATCAATAAATTATTCTCTAAAAATATCTGCTGCTCTGTGTCACAGCATTTCTGTATTCTTATGATGAGGAGTTATAGCTCTGAGATGGACTTACTGTCTCATTAATGATGGGAGATATGGTTAAATCCCCCGAATGAATCACAGCTAAGAAATGGCAGGAGCAGGAGAAGACAGACATGATGTCTTTCATTACCGCAGCTTCTCCTTGCTTTTGGAAAGTAAGTACTTTTTTCATAACCATGTTATCAATGTATTTCCAAGACTAGCTTTAAAGCACAGTCTCAGTACACCAGTCTGGTCTTTAATACGTGTCTATTTATTTTATCAATAGTTTTGAAGCAGCCTTCAAAGACACTTGCTTAAAACAGGCTTTCTGTCCACTAATTAAACCTTAGCAATCCCTTGTAATGAGCAACACATTTTTTCCCCAAAAATGTAAATGTCTAAGGTGGCTGCTCATGTCAGCACTGAAGGGAGAGGTCATTTCTGAAGGATCCTCCATCACAAACATCAGAGAACAGTAAAGTCACTGAAGGGCATCCGAAGCAGAAGCAATTTTCTCACAGTCTTGACACCTTCTAGTAAATTAGTCACTTGTCGAGGAAAATGACAGCTATATAGCAATAGAAAAAGCTTGTAAAGCTCTTCATTTACTGTTAGAAACGTTGTCTATGTCACTGTCAAGCAACAGTAACATCCCCACCTTGTTTTACTCTCAAGTGCCCTATCTCAGGGGCTTTTTGCAAATCATGCCTTAATGAAGTTTAAATAACAACTATATTTCTTAGTTCTAAATGTCACTTTTCTCTTACCTGCATGATTGTTTTCTGAATAAGTTAGTCCACAGAAGCTATATACAAAATAAAGAGCTATTTTAATTACTGTAATATCATTCCAAGATAAAGCCATGAAAACTGCGGCTTCAGACAGCTGTCATCTCTTTGCCTATTCTGCTTGTTATTCACAGGCAAATTCTGATATCTTCTGCACGTTACATAGTACGTTTACGTGCAATTTCCGCGAAAACACTCATGGAACAAGATCTGTAAACATCTATCCCGGAAACTAGCCTAGAGAAAGAATGGAGCTTGAAAGTCATTTCAAGACTTAATTTTCCCTCAGCGCAGTCATCGTTCTCAATAGGTACACATAAACATAGCCATTCTTTCTTTAGAAAGATTTTATATGAATTCAATGTCGTTATATAATTGGCTAGGTATGACAGTCATTGAAAAGTGAAATCCTCTTATTTACATGACAGGATATGGACAACAAAAGAAAAAAAAAATTCTAAAAATGGATGCTCTCAGGAACAGCAAGACTGATTATCTTCAGTGGTAAAAGGGTAATTGCTGTCACACGGTAAAAAAAGAAATTGGGCAAATTCAAATAAATACTTATGGGAGAATAAGCACGTACTGGCTAAAGATGCTGACACATTATGCAAGCCAATTACTGCGTGGAGTGGTGACGATACCTCAAATGTAAATTCATTTGGAGGATGCCTGAATATTGCAGGAAAGAATCTGTCTGTAACACCCAGCGTTCTTCCACTGATGGCATAGGTTCCCCTGAAAAGACTCAGACTCGGAGAATTGTATAATATAATTCAGAATGGAGATCCAATCCCTGCTCTAAGCGAGACTGAGCTCAAAGCTAGAAAAAGTTGTTCAAGACCTTATTCAGTTGAGTTTTCAGTGTCTCCAAGGAACCTACAGTCTCTCCATGCAATCTGGAATTTCCCTTACTACAGCCCATGACTGTTATCTTCTGTTACTCCACTGTACAATTCTGGGAAGAGTGTGGCTTCATCTTCTCTGTGAACTCCACTCCCATCAGACACTTCTCCAAGCTGAACAAGCCCAAATCTCCAGCCTCATCTCACACGTTATTTCAAAAATATCTCCAAAGACCCCCTTCACGGTGAAGAATGAGACCCCCTTCACAGTCAGAAGTCCAGTGTCAAGGTCTATAAGCTAAAGAGACCTAGCAAGGTTTGCAAGGACACGCCACCCTTGGGTAAATACTTACTCCCTGACAATATGGTGACACAGTCCTTCACAGATGCTAGTTGCTCTTGAAGAGTTCAAGCAGCAGCAAGATCAGGTATTAACAGCAGCTTTATGACAGTGTCCCTTAGTAACCGTTTTGACAGATAAGACAGAGACTTGCTGGAAATCCAGCAGCTTTTTTTTCAGAAGCAATACGGTCAGCTGCCCTCTCCTGGAGATCGCTCCTCTTGTTCATAAACACCCTGAAAATCCTCTTCCATGGGTTTCATCTGAGAACTCATTTTCCCAAAACCCCACTCACTCTCAATAACACCTAGCAGATTGGGTCCATCACTATATGTAACTATGAAAACTAAAGCTGTTACAAAAATCACAGTTAATTACAAAAAGTGAACGTGGCACTGAAGCAAATTTTGCTGAAACCCATGAGGTTACGAGATTCCTTTTCCACGATTACCCCGGAACAGCACGTAGCCTATGTAATTGCTAGAGGAATCTCCACAGAGTGAAAATAAGCATGATGCTCTTCTATTATACTTCAAATTCTGTCAAAGATTAGTATGAAGTTCATGCACCTACTGGAGCATAAAGATTACCTTCCCCTCACATGGAGATTGTGGAATACATTTTCAGACATCTCAATTTAGAGAGCTCTCTGTGAAAACCTTGTGGAAAGGCTTGTGGTCAAAACCTAGTTAAAGATATTTACTCCTTTGAGCTTTAGTTTAAAATGCATTTCTTCTTTCAGATACAGCCCACGTACTGCCAGGGCTTTTCTTTCTTTCCCTTTGTTTCCAGATTATATAAGAAATTCATTTCATCTTTAAAGAACAGTTTCTACCCTTGTGAAGGAGTAAATTATTATGTCAAGTTTCTTCAGTTAGCATACCTGTATAGTAATTTTTTTTCAAGAAAAATAACCTTTTGTTAGAGGTTTCATTAGATTTCTCAGGAAACCGATAACAGTCAAATCTCCAGCCATCCGCAGGAACCACTACAGACTGATCACACACTGTGAGCAGTGAAATTCTTCTCAACACTTCTGTGCAGACAAGGGGATCACTGTATTTTCCAAGTGCTTAATCACACCAGGGGCAGGAGCCCAAAGCCTTTACCCAAGCAGAACTTCTCTAATAGCCTTAAGGAAAATCAGGCCTCAGGCAAATTATTAATAAAATTTAAAATCACAAGGAAATTATCCTTTCCATTTTTAGCACCAAGAATGGATTACTTCACAGAGGTCTATAGATAAATAGTTCTTTTAAAGCCCACGTGCTTAATCTTTAGGCAGAAGAGCAGGCTACTGTAGAGATACCTCAATACCAAGCATACAGCCTTTCCCATACTCCAAGCGTACTATAAAGTTACTGGTACTTTAATGTCCAGCACAGTAGCAAAATTGTACAAGAGGTCCCCCATTTGGGACCCCAAATCTTTCCCAAAACACTTTAAGTGCTTCAGTCACTTATCTGCTGTCAAGAGTAAAGACCCTACTGAAATGTCACCTTCCAACACCTTGAATATTTGGAGGCTTCACGGAGAAAACTTACCCCTTGACTGCAAACCATGTCCACATGCCTCACTATGTCCCAGCACACCCTGTCTCACTGAATCCGGTACGAGCACGCAGTGACTCCAGCGGTGGGTCTTCCACCTGTGAGAGGAAAACAATTCAGTGGTTAAAACTGGAATGTAGTTAATACATCCAGGCAAAAACTTCAGTTACAAATGATGATATACTGCGGAGATTTAAGGAAAAATAGAGTCAAAAAGCTGCAATTACTCCTGAAATAAGCATTGTGAACTGAAATTCAGATGCGAGGTTCACCTTCTAGAAAGCCATATCATTCTCCAACCACGTTTCCTTTTCTCTTTTTTGTAGGGCATGCTTAAGAATCAAATAAAATACACAAGAAACATCTTCAGCAGGCTTTGAAATCAGCCTCTCCTCCTGTGCACCAGTCAAGAACGCAAGAAAGCAGCTTTCCAGAGCACTATGAGGTACGGAGCCAGGCAGAACGGAGTGGTGTGACACCTGCTTCAGCACCACCTTCAGCTCCCCGCTCCACTACGAGACCATATCCCACAGGATGCGCGGGCTGGAGATATATATGCAAAGATACAATACTTTTCTATTTACTAATATTGTGTCACAGATGAGTCAGAGAATGTTAACGAAGAGTGGTGAGTAATTGCCCTATTGTACTATTTGTCTAATCAGAATTTTTTTAAATGTGCATTATTCACTGGAGTGACAGCATCAGGGGAAAAGACAAGAGTTTCTGCAATAAGCATTAAATTATGATTAAGGCAGTTGAGTGGTCCCAAAATAACTTACACTGATTTTCAGATACGTTGAGGGGGGGTTCCTCAGTAATAGCTTCCTTAAACACATCGAACCCCGAGGTTACCATTCCTAGGAGCTGTGACTATTGGTGTTTGTTCTCATGATGCCAGATCTACTGAAATCTCCAATTTGAACTCTACTTTACACGTGCTGTAAGGCACATTATTTGTTTATAACTCTGCATTTTCGAGTATTATGCTGTTTTCTGGTGAAAATTGTGCAGGACAATGGCATAAGAGTAACTTCTAGAGAAGAGTGGACACTCACTAGCAAGAGACTGATTCCAAGCTAACACTTTTTACCTGTACACTGGACAGATGGGGATATCTTCACATTCTCTTTCCTCATACAAGGTGTCCGGGCAGGCCTGTCCCCCATTAGCAGCATCCTGAACGATAATCCTATACCGAGACTGCTTAACTGCGGTGGCATTGCCTGTAAAATAAAGAAAAAAATTGCCTTCCAGACATAGTTGGCACTTCGAGTTAGCGATCTAGCTGTCTCTATTAAAAATGTGCTTTGCATTTCACTTATATTTTAGTATTATGAGCACTCTGGCACTATGCAAAGAAGGGAAGGAATGGTACGTTGGATCAAAAGCTACCATTATTTGCTTTAAAATCACCAGCAGTTCAGCAGAACAGCACCTGGAAGGTTGATAAATCAACAGCCTAAGAGATGCATCAAAAAAATGTCTATTTTACAGAACACCAAATCAGAAAAAAAAAAAAAAAAAAAGACTTGAATGGGAGAAAAGAATTTAAAAAACAACAACAACAACAAAAAAAACTTGTCATAACGGAAGGTTTTGTTTCTGAAAACACATTCTGGTGGTCTCAAGCTGCTACCAGCAAGCCATCTTCATGGGTTTAGAAATCATAGATGATAACTTCCTGATAGGAAAACCATTGCAACCACCAGAAGCTAAATCTCTACTTAACCTGAGTCAATGCAAGACCAATCCACCTGGAAACACAGTTCACAAAATCTACAGTACAGAATGCAGTATGAAAGACGAGGATGAGATTTATCTATATATGTCTATAACTAAAACAAATGGAATCCTTGGCTGCGTTAAGTGGCAAGTACAAACTGAGAGTTGGTTTAACCACAATGTATGGCATTAGTACTTCTTCAGGTACTGTATTCACACTTCAAAAACAGATGCTAGAAAACTGAAAAGGTGTCTCAAGAGAACTCCATAAAGGATTCCAGACCAGGCAAATATCTTCTAAGTGTGGACTTCATGAGATTTGTCCAAGAGAGGAAAGCTGTGTGTAAATTAGCCCACTTATTCTTCCAGCTCAGGATAAGGCCGAAGCTGCAGTAGCAAGATTATAGTGAATTAGAGTAGAAGGAAAACTTCCTTCACACCATGAACACAAAGTACAGATCCAGTAAAAATGGTTAGCTCTAAAAATACCAAGTTATACAAGTCTTCACTTGAACACGTGCTATCACCGAGAGATCACCACAAAGGGATTTTGGACCTGGCAGGAGGTTGCTCACCTCAGCTGCTACCCTGAGACAAGATCACTGCACCCAGGGGAAACCCCTCCTGCTTCTTTAACAGCCACTACCTGAGGCAGCTCTACAGCTTCCTGCACTCCCCTTCAGATGCCTGATTCAGCACTTGTTAAGCCTCACAGAGAGACTTTTCTTAAAGGCTTGTATCCACTCTAAGTCTTCCCCTCTCTAAACTCAGGACAGCCAGCTCTTCACAGCTCCTATTCAATTACTTCTTGTTGCTCACTTTCTTACAAAACTGTGCCGAAGGAATACCACTGCAGCCTCAGCAGTGCACAGCGCAGTAACATCTTCGGTGGTTTACACACAACATGCTCACGAGTTTGACAAGCCCAATATGAGTTTTAGCACTTCAAATTGTTGACTTTCATTCATTTTGTAGTCCATTGTGTCTCAAGAGGTGCCTGAGACAGTACATGACTTTACTTCCAATTCTGTCTTTGTGCAATCAATTTTTCTTTCCCAAGTCACATTTTGAGAAATTTCTCAATTATTTCAATATAATTTGATATATTTTCTATCGTGTTTGTGACCTCTTACAGCTCTGCACCATCCACTGATGTTATTATTCAAGTACAGAAGCTTCTTAGACAAATATCACATAGACTGGGGGAGGAAGAGTTTTCTGTAGGACTCCCCTTGGCTCATGTTCGAGTTTGACCGTGAATAGTGAATATCTGTCAGCTGAAGGAGCTTTGCAGAGAAGGACATGGGAGTCCCGATGGACAAGTTGACCAGGAGCCCTTGCAGCAAAGACCACAGCATCCTGGGCTGCATTAGGGAGATCATCACCAGCAGGCTCAGGGAGGTGATCCTTCCCCTCTACTCAGCACTGGTGAGACATCTGGGTGCCATGTCTAGTTCTGGGCTTCCCAGGAGAAGGACACGGGCAGACTGGAGTGAGTCCACTGAGCAACCACAAAGACTATTTAGGGACTGGAGCATCTGACACACAAGAAGAGACCAAGAAAGTTGGGACTTTTCAGCCTGGAAAGGAGAGAGTTCACAGGATCTTATTGATGTGTATCAACACCTGATGGCAGATAGTAAACGAGATAGACTCTTTTCACAGTGATATCCACTGTGACAATTTTTCATACAGCTGAGTACCCATTTAACAGTGATTTAACTCAAGTCACTGTTCCTCAGCTTTCTGATAAGGGGCTTCAGCCCTTCATACAGTCTTTCTTGGTAGCTTCCACATCTACATTTACATTCCTGACTGTACAGAACACTCTCCCAAGAGCAGTGTTTCTCAGTTTGTTGAAGTCTGTCTTTTTTAAAAATGCCTTGCTGATATTGTCATCCTTCCCTTCTCCTAAGAATCGTGAACTCGATCACTTTGTGATGATTTTCATTCAAATTATCTACCACCATTAGAAACGTAGCCATTTCCTTCCTATTAATCAGTACCAAATCTAAATGAGCTTCCCACAGTAATTTTCTCCACCTCAAGAAACTAAATTATCCTCAACATTTATTGCACATTACTCAAACCCCATTTTGAAAATTGAATTTCCTCATTGGCTTTTCTACAGCATTCCTTACAAATGTTAATGAACATAATTTTTATATCTCATTTAAAATTGCTATAGCCTGATTTTCCAGAATATTAGCATTATGCAGGACTGTCCTTTTAAAGCTGAACTTCAGCTGATTTCAAGTATGGCTATGACTGCTTGCCCTCCTGAAAAAAAAGTCAAGCCTGAGGATCTCAAGAGAATCTTAACTTTTGTGTCCTTGACTTTGCAACTCAAATATGCTGTTTGAGAATTCTGAAGGTGCCTTACACTTACACTCCCACCTCCCTATCCTACCAGTCTCCCTCTTCTTATACACACACCCATTCAACCCCTCCTAGCAATCCACTCTTCTCATTCCTCCTTTGCTCTTGCATCTTTGCTTCCTCTATATTTGACCCCCAGGGCTTGGAAAGCTGCATCACCATTCTCAGGGGAGGGACAAAAATTCTTGTTCACTACTGTAAAGTCTGCTACACCTGGTCCAAATATTCAGCTTCATCCTCTTCGCTCATGAGCAGAGAGAAAGGTAAAGTCTGGTCAACACAAGACTCTGAGCACACAAATAATAAGGACAGCCTCTCCAAGATTTTAGTCACTGAAACCAGAGCTGTCTTTGGTATTTCAGTGCAGATAAGAGCTTTTGAAGGGATAAGTTTTTAACTTTGACCAGCTCTGGTTGGGTGTTTGTTTACAAGGGCTGAAAGCGGTAGATCCTTGACAGAAACCATTGGATGCAAAGTAGAAGTCACTAAAATTTTTTATGGTGGCACACCGTGCATTTTATCCACTTTTACACCATCTCGTTTCTAATCTGATTTAAGGCATAGGGAAATAAATGGGACAGTTACTACCTAACATTTCATGTAAACTTGTTTAGAGAATCAAGCAACAGTGAAATTTCTAACCTTCTCCCCAGACAACCAATGCCCAGAAGAGAAGAGGTACTTCTAGGTACCATCTATTTTCAGGAGGGAGATGAAAAATCTGATTTATTGTCAGGTGTTTGGAGTATTTTTAATCTCCCCATTGTAAATCTATTCTGACAGACCAGAGAGGACATCACCCATGCTGCAAGCAGTTACCTCCCCAGGAGACCCTCACTATCGGGTATGGAGGTGACAGAGGAAAATCTACATGCTGCTCATTCAAACCGTTTCATATTCTGAAACCTCCATATTGATTCTTTGATTCTTGTTTCGATTCGCCCTCCAAGACCCATTAAAACAGATATATTATAGGAGACTGCGGTAGACAGTTGTCACCTTTAAGTATCTGAAATGGCAGAGAATCAATAACTTGCAACAACCTCCCTCTTCCTGCCTCACCAACAGGTGTTTGGATTCAGTTGCACTTCTTTTGTGAATTATGTTGTCCATCCATCTGTTATTGCCCTAAGTTCACTGCTGTCTACACTTCTGAGGCATGAGATAATCCTTCGCCAGAAGACAGCCTGTTGTCTGATGACATTTAAATGTAGGGAAAATGTCAGCTTTTTTATTGTTAGATAGTAAAGTTGGATGCATTTTCTCAGATAAACTACAAACAGCTTAACTGGTAAAGTTCTGTGTAAACCTGATTTACTGATTGCATGTTTGTCTAAGCTCTGATCTTATGCTGGTACATATTTAATTTTAAATCTGCCAAGCAATACCTGTTCCTGCTTGATCTGCTCAGTAATTCACCATCTGTATATTGTTTTCATTAAATACAACTTTTCTATTTAAAAAAAAAAAACCAAAATCCCTAACAACTCACATATGTATAGCAGTTTTGAAATTTCATTATCGTGCTGAGGTTTTAATTGAGCAATGCAAATTAAAAAAAAGTAAACTTGCAATGCAGCCATATCAATAACAGATCTAGCAAAAAGCAAACTTCCCCATCTAAGAAGTTTTAATTTAGAATTATATTAAAATGATAACACTGCCAAGGAGGTTAAATAATTAATTTCTTCTCATTTTAATTGTAGACTATTATTTAATAAACAAAGTAATTTACCAGGTAATTTATTCTACCTCTTCATAGGCAGCTCATTTAAAGTCTAAAAATAAATTGCTAATTAAAACAGGATTCACTGTTTTAGAAAGCAACTCATTTTCCTGTAAAATCTAACAAGGACAATGCTAGAGCATCCACTGACAATCTTTGAACGGCAAGGAAGCCACCAACAAAAATGAAGTATTCTGATAACTAAGGCAGCTTTCATCTGAACAATTAATGAAACACACAAGTTTGTCATAAAAACCAACATTAGATCATTATGAAGAAATTTTGCTACATTCCTAGTGTATAAAAGCTAACCAAGCAGATCAAAGAAACGTATGGCTCTTGAAAAATCACAAAGCGCAAGACTTATTTCACAACCCTGTACATACATCTAGCTTGGTCAAGAGAAATAAATTTAATATAATGTAGCACTCTTGTGTATAGCCATACAAGGTCAGAGCCTTGGACTTTTGACTCTGAAGGAAGCCCAGAAGGAATTTACTCCAGCTAAAGAGAACTTACATCTCCAAATCCACTCACAAGGATCCCACCTTCCTTAACAACATAACATCAGCGTCAACAAACTCCCAAGTTCAAAACTCATTCAGATGAGCATCCCAAAAATTATTAGACTGATATCTAATCACGTGTTTCTAGGCCAATTCTCTAATTTTATCCCAAATTTTGTCCTCCTCTTAAGGGCTTACCAGGTTGACATGTTGTTGGGCAGTGAGTCCACTCACTGAAAGGCGTAACAATGCAGTCTTTCTTGCAGAGGAGGGGACATGGCCGCACAGCCTCAGGTCTGATGGACTCTGGACATCTATCAATCCAAACACAAAGATAAAATATAATAAAATATTAAAATATAATAAATAAATTAAACTACAGGGAAATGTTTTACTCCTAAGGGTCTCAAAGGGCTGTGACCATACTGATATAGCAAAGGTAAGACTCCTGCTCACAGCAAGCTTAATTTTTCTTCTCTTTTGCACTCACATAACCCAACTGAATTTAGTACAACTCAAAGATAAAACCAAAACAAAATTATAAAAAAATTCATACGTGGAGCTTGACTACAGGCTAAATGTTACTCTATCTATGATGCCTAAAATATAAAGCTCCCTGAAGCAAACCACACATATTTACTATCGAAGAAAGGAAGGCGTTACGTTTATAAAGCAGTCTGTTTTAACACAATGTGCAACAACTTCAGACCACTTGCAACAGTGTGAAAGGACTGACGTGATCACTGATCTTTGATCGAAGCCTCGATTGTTACAAGTTGTACGTGTATAAGATGACCTTTGTGATTTTTTAATTAATTTTTAACTGCTAAATGAAAAATATGCCATGCGTATTCTAATATAAGTTTCAGACACAGATGGTTAACATATAAAAAATTGAAAGGTGGAAAAGGAACTATTTTCTGGGATCAGGCAGATCTTGCATTGCAAGTGGGAAAGCAGAAAGGGAATTACTCTTTTAATTTTTATTAATTTCTAGGAGAGCGATCACTCAAAAATACTTAGTAATGCATGCAACTCAAAATGAACCCATTTGAAATCGGAATATGCGACTAAACCCGACTAGGAAAGAAGATAAATCTTAAAGTCATGATTCTGATACTGAGATAGTAATAAGATACTTAGAGGTATAATTTAAAAGAAAATAAATCTAGAGAGATACGTTTTCTCATTAAGTATGATTATTTTAGGAGGTAGATTCTTGTTACCTAACAGAAGAGGTTGAAATATTTTTCTGCAAAAATTTTAGTTTTATTTGGCTTTCTGTGCCTTGAATCTTCTTCAGATACGGTGTAATTTTTCTTCATGAAATCAGGAAAAATGTAGAATAAAAAAAAAACAAACCCACAGTATACCAACACATTTATTTACATAGCATATCCCATTTCTGAAGCCATATTAACGGTAGACTTTCATCACAGCAGTTCTAAACCCAACAATACTTTCGATCAGCTTTCATCTACTCATACATAAAATATAATATAATAAATATAATATAGCCATAACCGGTATCCATGCTGAGGAGGGCTGCTCTCCACCCCAGCACCAGACTGGTCCAGACACTCCTGGGCAGTAACAAGGTACCTTTAAATTCTGAAACATGGAGGTTTTATTCCTTCACTAAGAACCACTTTCCTAAACGCTTCTAGAGGTCTAAGGTTTTTATTTTTAAGACGATTATCACCATAAGAACAATTACAGTGCAGCAGCAAAACAATTTCAGTAAGAAGCTCTTTTAAGGACTCAGCAGTCCTTTCTGCTCCAGTCACTTCCATTACAAGACAAACATCATGGCACTGAAGATACCAAATCAAAGGCAAGGACAGCCCCTTTCTGACATCCCCAGTACATAAATCTGTTTTCTTTTGGCAGAGTTTTTCCACCAAAAACTCTGTTTTCCCTTCACACACTTCCCTGAAGTATTTACTTACCCTCTCCGGTTCCATTTCCCCATACACTATCTCAAAAGTGGAGGGGGCAAACAACTCCTTTATACATTATATAGCTCCATAAACAATATGTTTAATTAAGTAAAGTTGCAGCATATCAATGGATTCTAGATATAAACTAATACTGGATTTCTTTCCTTTTATTTAATTAATCTCATTAACCTCAAGAATTTTAATTAACTTTACTGAAATCAACACAGTCTGCTTATACGAATAGGATTGTTTTGAGAGCTACAATACGAAATGAAACTTGGTTGTAAGTCTCTAGACTCATTAACAGTGCAAAAATAATTAGCAATGTCTTGATTTTTTTTATATTAGGGAAAACATCTGTGCTAGTTATTTTCCTCATTCAGTAAAGCAAAGCAAAATTCAGAGTATTTGTATGGCAGAATGCATAATTTTGTTGTCTTGGTATTGCATTACAGAACCTATATAAATCAACTGAACAACATAGATTACATATATGGTTCTGCCTTATTGTGGTGTAAATATAATGCAAATTCTATTTACTTTTTCTATTTTATTAGAGCAATGTTAATAATGTATTGATGAACATTATATTCAGATGTACTTCATATTTTCCTTACACCTGTCCTTCAGGATAAATATGTGCAGAAAAAAGCAAATTAGAATAACAGAGGAGTTAAAACAAAAAATCTACACCACTGAAAACATGCGTTTTGCTTGGATTTACACAGAAAATTAAAAATAAGCTAGCTATTTATTTTTGTTACATATTAGTATCCCTTTCCTAGGAGCAATGAAGAAGTAGCTGGAGAATTAGTCCTGAAATTAAATTATTTTCAAAGCTACAGATTCCCTACAGTAGCTGAAAACGCCTTCAGATGTCACGTATTGTAACTACAAATAATCAGCAATAACCTTTTAGGTGTGACCTGGCCAGAACTGCTCTTCATGCAGAAGACCTTCCTTGTCTGGATGCCCACTCCACAAGGGGCTTCTCCGCTCCAATGAATGGTTGCGTTGAGTGCAGTTACCAGCGCGTCTTCGGAGCAAGAGCTCCAGGGAGAAGTTCCCCAGAAGAAATGCACACATGGGTGATCGTTACAGGCACGGTGCTCCTGCAGGGCTCGCTCAGGAGGACAGGCTTTTCCACCTGAAAAAGAGCCAAGAGAACACCATATTTTATCTTATTGCATGTGAAAAAAGAAATAAAACTGCTAAGCTTGCTTCCTGTCTTTCTTTTCCCCCACCCCCATTTAAAATAAATAAATAAACAAAGCTGGAATAAAGCTGTTGACCTTTATGACTGCAATAACAACCTTCTAAAATATTGTTTTCCCATTAACCTAGCCTTGCATAAAATTGTATTCCAACGCATAATGGAAACAGAAATAGGCAAAATATATTTCTGAGTCACCTTATTGATACTCCTACACACAGCCAAGTTGATTCCATTTAAATGCCAGTATCACTCAGCAAACATACAATTAGGTTTAAAGACAAATTAAGCATTATTTTTTTCATGTTCATTCTCCTTGCTAATTTCCCAAGAAGGAATATATCTTCCTAATATTTGGACTCCATTCATATGTTGCCTTAAGGAGCTGAGCTGTAGAGGATGCTGAACAGTACTGACGGAAAAATGTATCAAATAATACCCACATCTGCAGATCAAGGGGAGGGAAACTTGAAAGACAGGGTTTGAGGGTGAAGCCTTTACTTTTCTGAAGCAAAATCCTTCAAATTGGCATCCAAAGATTTTGCTAAGCTACTGCACTTTGTCAACAACTTGTAATAAATCCACAGAGTAGAGGAGTTTGAACAACCTTCCCAGAAGGTTTAACACTCTAGCCAGCAGGCTGAATTTATCCCATAAAAGCAGCAGCTGTTTGTAGCTCAAAAGCTAAGGAGTAACGCAGTGAAATTGTAACAGTAAGCACTGTCATTTTAGGAAGAAAGAAGTAAAAATGACTAAAATCAAAACCGCTCTCTTCCAGGAAGGAGAACCTGGCAAGGTGTGACAAGGCAAAAGCACTACAGGTTTTGAAAGAGCTGAAGCGTTGGGGCCAGATACCACAAGGTTCAGTGCATCTTTAAACCCTTCTGAAATCAACAGGAGATGAAGGCGTATTGCTCCTCGAAGGGATGCCTATCGCCTTGCCGGGCTGAGCCTTCTCAGATAAGGTATGACTCCAAACAGCCACAATGAACAGTACTGAGAAAAGAAAAACAGGGATTGAAGTTTCTTCACAGGCCAATTTGGATAATCATGTCACATTATCATTTGCCTTTTCACGAACATGGATTGTTCCACATAGTGTTGTCTCAGAAATGTTTAGTATGATAACAGAGTAGAAAATGCCCCAGGTAACTTACTTTCCTGAAAGTTTCAACTTGGCAGGAAAAATGCAGACCAGTTATTATCTTGTGTGTTTAAGCACATGCAGGAAAAAAAGAAAAAAAAAAAAAAAAAAAACCTGTGACAAGCAAATGGTAAAATGCCTAGTCCTTCAGGGGGGGATAAAAAAAATAAAAAAAAGAAAAAAAAAAAAGAAAAAAGAAAAGCTCTAACTCTCTAACTTAAATTTTGAGCTTCCCAGGGAAAAAGATATGTGGTTGGTTGTTTTTTTTTTCCCCCCCAAGAATACCCACAGTAAGGAAGTTCTCCTAAACAAGGGCAAGTAATAACAAGGCTGCTTTAACTTAAGAACATAAAAAAATGCCACATGGTCCATCCAACCTAGCAGTCTGTCTGCAAAACAAAAGCGCAAGAGCCTGGTCACTTTCTGCAGTTCATTAACAACTTCTGTACAAGGAAAACATGACAGCACGCCGCTGCCTAGCTGCTCTATTTTAATCCATTTTAAACATGCTGAGACTGTCTGCCTCCACAATGTCCTCTTGCGCCAAGTTTCACAAGTTTGCTGTGTAAAGAAATATCTTTTAAAACCTGATTTAAACCAAGTCCCTCTAGTTTCATCAGCAGCCTCCTGGTTATCATATTCTGGGAGCTGGTGAACAGCTTGGAGAAAATGACCCAAGGGTTTAAATTGACCATCAGCCCGCAGAATCCACAAGTCCTCAGGCAGCAGAGCCACAGCTAATGTTGCCTCAGTTGTAGAGGACAAACAATGTCACTTGAGAAGGTACCAGAGCTCTGTAGAAGTTGGTGGCCAGCTGTTAGCAGAGTACAAAAGCACCAGAGAAAGCAGGTAACATAACAACGCCTTAACATTGCCGTGATAACAGTATTAAATCCACTTCCACTCTCCACAAACTTAAATCACTCACTATTTATCTGAATGCAGATGTGTAACTCTGCACAGCAAAACATTATACTCATTGCTAAAGACATACAGGAAAAGTTGGGGCATTTGATTTTAATAGTTAATTATTCCTTCCTGAGAAACGTAGAGTATTCAGTTCGAAGCACATCGTTTGTAGTTTAGTGTGTTCCAGGTTGAGGTGAGTGAGCTTATGTGAATACTTCCAGAATTCACTTCTTCAACACTTCACTTTCATAATTCCATGTTATCTTTTATTTGCATTCCATTTCTTCCATGGAAAATATGAAGCCAACTGTATTTTTCATTTTAATTATTCTCTAGCTCATAGACTTTTATTAGTATTAGTTATTATAATTCTGTTGACAATTATATAGCAGTTTTCATCCTGACACGTCTCAATTTTCTCTGCAAGTACTTATAAGGATGTTTATGTGAATACAGACCCTTCACACGACTAAGGGTTTGCAAGATCAAGTCCTTACATTGCCCCAGAAACAGTGAGTGGCTTTAATGATAATTTACAAAATAGCACTTAACAGAGCTTGTCCTGGACTAGATTTGCATCTAAAAGCATTTTGCTGCTGCATTAGCTGCACATAGTGCTGACAAGAGAAGATATTTTTGTTGTGTCAACAAGGCTTTAGTCTGTTCCACCTGTTCAGGAATTTCTATGCACTTGATGTGATACCTTTCAAATTCTGTGTGATAAACCAACACGTAAATAAATTACTATTATTCTAATGGTAGTTAGAAGACACACTTCTAATACAAAATAGTTCATGTAAATAATTGTATCACTAATGTTGATACATCAAAATCCAGATACATGATGTGTCCATGAAGATCCAGAGAAAGTTTTTAATATATATATCCATCAAGAGCTATTTATTTACTACAACAGAAAAGCAAGAAGGTCAATACATTTTAGCTCTGTATTAATAAAAAAAACAGATCCTTCTTCATCTCCTCATTTTTTCACAGCTCACTGTTCTTTTCTAGATTGGTACTAATATGTTCCTATATAAAGACACTCGCATGCTGAGTTTGTGTCAAGCACTAGTACAGGATGCAGCTCTCCTGAAGTAAATTCACATCCTGACTGGCCCTCAATAGACAATAACTCACAGGCTGAAGTAAGTAATTTTGAACTGTGACAGAATTTCTCTGAGTGACACATGCATTAAGTTAAGCCCATAAAGATCTTTTAGTCGCTAGACATGAAGGACCAACAAATATTAAGTATTATTCTCCATTGCTACAGTACTCAGATTAGCTCTGATCTAAACACAGTTTGGCTGAGGAATGCCAGTCAACTCATGAAAGAAATAAACAGCAATTAATCAAAAAATGTTTACCACTTACCCTCGCCCGGAAGGGCCAAGATGGACCTACTCCTGCTTTGACTGCCCTCAGCACTTTTACTGGAGCATGAGTGGGAACACCGGGACCACGGTGACCACTCGCTGGTGACACAGTCTTTTGCACAGGGGATTTCACAAGCCACAACTTCAGGACGGGGAAGCTCTGAGCAGAGGTGATGTGGTACTACTTCACCTGGAGTAAACAAAACAAGACAGACATGGAGGACGTGTTAAGTACCCATGGTCTGCATCAAAAAGCCTAACTTTATGTCAAACATCTGCCTGCCCGCGGAGTAATATACTACTAAAGAGCACGTGGTTACGCTTCAGGCTCTAAAGTGTAATACTTGAACAACTATTTCAAGTATTTCTTCAGGAAAGTAAAAAAGAAAAAATGTGTTTCAAGTTTTGTGTGTGACATCTTGGCTGCAGTCCACTTTATAAAGCAGGCAAGCATGAGGAACAAGATAATTAAATCAATAAAAAGCTGTAATATCAATTATCTAGAGAACTGATGATAATTGCCCCGTATTTTCCAGCAATTTCCACCTACAGAACCTTCTTTCCACAATACAAATTATGCAGGTCCTCACAGAATACAATATTCTTCTGCCTGTAGGCCAGAGAACTGTCCAGCAGGTGTTTTCGTCATTCTCCTGCAACCTCACCAGAACTAACCAAGCACCTTTTCTGACTCTGTTTATCACCCAAAAATTATGAGATCCATACTAAAGGATCTGCTGGACCACTCCCATCCAAGGAAGAAATACTTCGTGTTGAGGACGAACCAAGGGACCTGGACCAAAGTGTACCTCCTGATGAGAAGCATCTTTCCAAAAGAAAGATAGGACTGTGGGGGTGCTGGGGAAAAACCTCCCAACAAAAGAGCAGTTGGCAGAACGAGTGGCAAAACAAAGCATATGAGGGATGTCATGTGGAGTACCACACATGGAACTACTGTTTTTAGAAAGCAAAATAACGTATACATTTATTTCTAAAATAACAAAGGAAATGTCCAGTAATTTTATTAATTGCACAGAACTTACGAGGACATAATAATTCTTAAAAATTCACAACATGCAATTCTTTTGGGTACTAAATTACACCTAATGTCTTATAAATATAATTCAAGTGATGAACGGACATGACTGACTTTGTTATACTGACTTTGTTCTCTTGCTTAGCGTTTCTAGACTGTCAGGAATTATCAGCTACAAATCCAAATTTTCTGGAAGCTCCAATCTATCTGTTTATAACCAACAAGCTCACACTGAACGTTACCTCCTCTTTTGCCCTTATAATAGTTACAAAGCTCTCCTTCACGGTTTCTTTAATTATCAACCTAGGAAAAAATATAATGACTATCCAGGATCAATTATAGGTAGTGAAAAAAAAATTGAAATTTCTAAGGGCAACAAGTGGCTCTTTCACCTCACCCTAAAGGAATGGGCTCTGTAACAAGGCAGCCCAGGATGCAATTATAACTAGGAGGGCAGAAAACTCTACTGCTTTCGCAAGGCAACACATGTACGAGTGAGTAAATAAGAGAGGCAGGCTGCTAGCACAAGTGCATAAAGCTGTCAGCAGCGCGGTGGTATTATCTGCAGTTGCATCCCTAAATGAAGACAGGCTCATCGCCCTCAAGGCACAAATAAAACTTTTCAAGCATATTATGAGGAGTAACGGAGAATCTAGCAGGCAATCAGACTGCAAGATATGTTTAAAATGACTTCATTTTTATACTCCCTTTCCCTCGCACGGCTCTACGCTCATCAAGAAAGGCTCGGTATGCCCAGCCTTTGCACTACTATTTTAAGTCTGCTCGGTAAGAAAAGCAGAACACCAGCCCTACAGACAGCCCCCGTGCTTTGGCACTGCGTTAGGCACCCCTGCAAACCAAGCTTAATCCATCATCCGCTTCGACTAGCCCATTATCACCACTGCTGCTTGGGATGCTCACATAATGCTGAAGACTATCTTTAGAGAAAAACAATGTAAAAAAAAAAACAAATAAACCTGTAAGTCTTATTCCAGCTGTCTTCCTGAGTCATTTTAGCACCAAAATCCCTTTCGACATTTTGACAGCTTGTCTGTATGGCGGCAGAGTCAACGGTACAGTAGCATCAAGAGATTATATGCTTTGGTGAAGTAGGGTCAAACTCTCCTCCGTCCTCCTCTCCCATCGCTGACGCTTACAGGGAAGCGGGTGAACAGTCTGCGACCACCTTCTGAACGAGAAGGGATGAGATGGGACACCAACCCTGCAAGTGTGCCCTGCTCCCCTCCATCTGTGCAGGAGGTTATCTTCATTATATTCAGACTTTATGGCAAGGGAGCACCATGAAGTTCACCGAATTCTGGATTTAGCCCAATTTTTTCACCAATCAGACTGTGCCAGGATTTTCTCTAATGCTTACAATCTCTATTTGCTGAAAGCAACGGGAGCCTTTCCACTGGTTTCATCTGACTTGACAAAGCCACTCTATTCAGAAGACCTTGGGTCTCCTTTTGGGTGGCTTCCTCAACCCGTGAGGCCCAGGCACCACAGATTTTCAAGCTACCACTCTATGTGGAAGGGAGGCAAAGGAGCAAAATGTACTTTCCACTTCTTCCTTCTGTGATTTCTTTTCTCACTGGATTTACAGCAGGTGACAGCAACAGTAATGCTGCAAACAGAGGCTGCAATTCATGGTTCCTCAGCAAAGAAAGGAAGCTTTGAGTTTTGTTATAAAGTGTTTACCACCTGGTGTATGAAGGCACAATTCAACACTCACTTTGATTTACTTTATAGCTCTATTTGCTGTGTTCACGTTTAATTACTGGCTTGTATTACTGCAGAAGGGGAGTGTTCTTCTGTACTAGCTGCCTGGCAGAGAATTCTCAGAAAACTACTGTACACTACAAAGAGAGGTAATAATCTTTCATTTTCCATGAAAAATACTAGCGCAGGATACATCTGAAGTGTGATTTATGCATTGTCACAGATTTACAGGGAATATTAAACTCTCCAGAGCTTCCAAATTGTCCACTCAGTACCTTACCTTGAAGGTATAATTCTTATCTTAGATATTCTGAATAATCTTTCTAGAGGAGAACATGAATTCTCCTCCAAGCGTGTGTTTAGATCTCAAGATGCAGCATCTGAAGTCAGCCCTGGAGAGCAGCAGGGTGGGGGATCACAGCAGAAGGATACCAAGACTTGGCAAAAGTCAACTTTCCTTCAGGGAAAACAGGGCAAGGGACAGCACTGACCATGACAGCTACAACGTTGGTCCCTGTTATAGAGTTTTTGAGATGAGAACCCATGACACTGCTCTAAAGTTCATCTTGTGATGACTAGGAACTAAACCCAGACAGTAATTCAAGGACCCAGACTCTCCTGGTCAGAATACAACTAAAGCAGCAAAAATACAAAGCCCATCAGGCAACAAGAATGGAAAGATCAACCCAAAAACAAGCAAGCATCCTCCTTTTGACACACACCACTATACCATCTTCATTTTTTTTAAAGGAAAATTTGAAAAATTCCTTTTAAGATTTCAGGTTGTACATGCATGTAGAACCTTGACTGACCTCCATGGTGGGGAAAGGCTCAGGACGAAGGAATTGCGTTTCAGACAGTTCCGCATTGCTACATACACGTTCATAAAATTTATTTTTTGCACAAATGACTGCTGCAAAAATGCTGCATATTTAATGACAATTACTGGTTTGACATCAATATTTCTCCTTGTAGCATTTCAAATTATTCAGTGGAAATAATGAAGCTGTCATCTAAAATACTATACGTATCGTAAAATTTTATGCCCCACTTAAATCTCGGAAAAGAATGACAATAAACTTTGATTAAATACTTGCCGGTAACAGAATAAGATGTCAACAGACAGTAGTAAATTCAAAAGCGTTCCTATTGACTGTATGCCAGTTTGCTAATGGCAACTGCGTTCAGAGAAAGCTGTCTGCTGACAATATCTTAGCCTAGGCATCTCATCAGCTAACGACAATGTTACATTTAAAAGCAATAACAATCAAACTACAACAATAGGAGAAATTTCTTATATCCATTTTGAATGTGTTCGTCTCATCACAACATCATGGATTTTTTTGTTCCACATTGCACAACTAGCTTTAGAGACATCTTAAAGTATCCACGGCTTGCCGTGTTCAGTCATCACCGGGAGTTCAATGTCACACTTCACTGAAATCCCTGGCTCCTGGTTGACTTTTCTTAATGCCAGTCAACAGGTAAGAACATCGGAGAAGAGCGGGGTCAGTTTGTCAGGGAAAGCAGTGGTGTATGGAATAAATTTAATTGCAGTGAGAATCATCAAGAATTTGAGTCAAAAGACTTAACTAAAATGCAACGATGAAAAACAATGCATTACGTTAAGGAAACAAAAACATTTTTAACCTCATAATGCACAATGAAGAAAAAGGGAATAACAACCTAGGAAACAAAGCAAAAAGGAAAACAAGATGAAAAAGTATGAAAAACAGACAGAGGGCATGAGATTAAATGTGAAAAAGAAACAGTATGTCTGGAAATATGTTACAAAATCACCATAAAATCCGAAGTCTTGCCCAAATCCCTGCACCTCTGGCTATAATCCTGTCTCTTACCTATGTCCAAGTGACCTTACAGAGGTTATGAGAAAAAGATGCTGAAGAGTACGGAAACAAAAAAAAAACTCTACTGCAGTTTGGACTGTTTACCCACAACTGTCCTCTCTCTTTACCTAAATGCACATTTAAAAATTTGATTTGTGACTCTAAGGAAGCTCCAAGAAAGCGAGCACAGGGGGAGGCACACCAGGCAGCAGCTGCCAAGCCTGCAGAGAACATCCCAGTGCACCTCTGTGGAGTACTATACAGCACCTACCACTCCCGAGGTTAAAAAAAACAACACAGCTGCATGAGGTTACCTACACAAGAGGTTGGCTCCGATGTATTTCCTATCCCACCCAGGAAGACAAGTAGTCTTTTAAAGGAATTTGCTGCACATTCACCTGCTGGGCTCGGGCGTAAAAGCAGAATTAATTATACCTTGTGGCTGTTTGCACAACCTCTCCTGAATTAAGAGAAATCATTCACGTGGCACATGAAAGTAAACACGAGTTCACTCTATTCCCGGAGAAGAGCATAGAAATTCAGACTGCTGTTCATAATAATTAACACAGCACAGCCATCTGAAAACATAAAGTTAGTACTTACTAAACATAATCCATACTAGTGTTCTGGGCTTTTTTTCCCCCCCCTCTCTCTTTGCACTTTTTTCTTTTTTCTCCATTATCCCACCTCATTGTAAATGAGGGAATCGACACAGGTGGGTTGATCAAGACTGATTGCAATTAAGATTTATTATTGAAATTGGTGCTGTGGTATAATTGAAACAGGTGTCCCTCTATTTTCTTCTCTGTATTGCTTTGTTCCAAATGCTCATCAACACAAAATATTGTAGAAACCAATTACACAAAGTTAAATGTATTAAAATACTGTAAAGCATACGTGCCTTTCCAAAACTTTAAGGAAAAAAAAAAAATCAATTATGTGTAGATTTGTTTATTCTAACAGTGTATAGAGTCCAGTTCAACCTACACATCTGAGCAGTGGGGCAGAATAATTTTAGTGGAGAAATTCAGATATTTTAATTCAGAATTAAGAAGGTGGCATTACATTCCCACTGCATCACAGCCATAAATTTCTAAGCATTCTGTTTTTGAATCCTGAAGGTGTCATCTTTCACTCTCAGAACTCCCCAAAAAATTATAAGGGACATATTACAAAGGATAAACTCCAGTAATTGTGCTCTCACACAATAAGTGACTCCAAAAAGAAAAGTTGTGTGTTCATGCATGGCAAGGTGCAATGCTTTTACACCTACTGGTTTGATTATTATTAATTTTGTTCTGATTATGCTACTCTTAAGAATGACATACCTTGCTGGCTTGCTCATAGCCATCAAGGCTATGAATGACTGTTATCCAAGCAATATTCCCAAAATAAGTAAGCAATTTGCCATACATTGAGAATAACAGACTCTTTTTCTCTTCCAGCTCCAGAAATCGCCCCAAGAGTGAGTTTGTATTAACATAAGATACTGAAAAATTGTAAACAATAGTGCAGTAGATGAGGTTTATCTAAGTTGGCAAAAGTCTTGTTTTCAGATACAGTGAATGATAATGATAATAAATAATTGCAAAGACCATCTGGAATCTTTGAAAAACATCTTTCTGCAAGCCTGCAATTGAATCTCTACAAAAAGAAGATCGATGCAAAAGAAAATGAAAACAGTAAATTAAAATTAGATTTATGCCAACTACTTAAAAATAAGTGCTCATTTAGAAGCAGTTAACACAAAAATGTGTTCTCATTCTGATGCAGAGTCTGGCCTAATCACATAAAGCAACTCTGAGAGCTTCCACAGTCAGGAAACATTCTGAATTTGCAGGATCAAACACTAGGCTATTTTTATTTTTATTATTACTATTAACAGGAGTAGTTTCTTTGCCAATTTTGTGTCTAATTGATCCACAAAACTCAGAACAGAGTGCTATTCAGCTGTCCTATTCATCTTTAAAAAGACTGCAATAAAGAAATAAATGCACTCAGTAAGACAGACGGCCATCAGCCAGCGCTCTAAATGAACGACTGAAACCTCTTCTTGACAAAGGCAACGCAAACTGCAAACCACGATCTTTGGTTACGGACTAAAACCTCTCAGTGTACACACCAGTGCTGCCAAGTATCAAGCATGCATCTAACTGCAGAAGACATTTTTCAGATGGGTGAAGTTACTTCTGGCTAATGTACCCTGACCTGTGCTTGAACCATTTTTACATAATACAGTTGTGAATTTTAGGAGGGGTGTTTAATTTCCACTGCATTTTGCATAGATCATTTAGTACTTAAAGCGGGGATAAATCAAATGTAGGAAACACAATATTAATAATATTTTCTGTGTGCTTCCACTTTGCCCATGAGGTGGAACTTTAATTACATCATTAATAACTATGCCTGCATTTCCAGTCGGTAGTGCATCATTCCTTCTAGTGCCATTTCATTTGGTCTCTAAACCGCTCCACCCTCTGGAACTGCTTCACTGATTATACTGCAACAACAGCCTCATCCTGCTTAAAATTTGGCTACAATGGCATCAACAGAATTTAAAAGTAGGAATCACTTACGATGACCTAAGTGTGGAAGGCTTATTTAGAGCATTTTTCTGTTATTTCCTATCTCCAGAAAGTTTACAGTTGTTCTTCATGGGAAAAAAAAAAAAAAATCAAATCCTTCTATCAATGTTTCACCCTATCATTCACAATCCAGATCGTCTCAAAATGATTTTAAAAAATATCTAAAAGCTGGCATCTTTGACTACACTTTTCACTGGAAAAAAAAACAAAAAACAAACAAAAAAAAACCATTGTTCCCAATGAGGGTTTTCAAGAGGAAAACTCTCCCCTTAAGCAGCAGAGGACCTTGCATTTGGGTATTGTAATTAAAAGGTGACAAATAACAGATCTGCTGGTGCATCAGAAGAAAACTGATGTGTACTACTCCTCAGAAGCCTTGAGACACAACTTTGCCTGAAGCTTGCTCTCGATGTTACTGGTCCAGATAAGGCAGCACGCTCCGCTTCCTTTTTTTCACAGCTGATGAAACTATTTCCCATGAAACATTCACTCTTTCTCTAGGCTTCAGATGGAGATGGATACTGCTACTTGAATGTTTACACAGGAAAATGAAACACCCTCACAGCGTTGGCCAGCTTTATCATCCCGGCCTGGGAAACGGGGTGTTGCCAGCAGAGTAGCATCCACCAGAAAATGAACACCGCATCCCCAGGAGGTCTCTGCTCGGCGGGGCGCGCTGACCCTCCACCACCACGTCCTTTCAGGGTTCAGACATATGGATGGGCTTGGTCATGACAGCTGCGTTCAGACTCTGGCACAACCTGAGCTGGACCGTTGTTATTAAACAAGACTCTGACTCCCTCACTTAAAAGCGAAGTAAGGTGCATAGGCACCTATAGCTTCCAACTTTTTCCAAACTGAGTGATGAAGCTAAAATCTGAAGACTGTATTAAAAAAAAGCACATGCTCTGGTAGTGCCTTCAGGGTACACCTTCTGCTCGCAGAAAGACAAGAGAGGAAAATGACAAAGGACAACGTAAAAGGATGGTAAGTGGAGAAAACACAGGAGAAGGAATTATCTTTGATATCAAAATTTCATCAAGCTGGGGCTTTCTCAGAGATGCAGAAGCCAGGACCACGTGCTGAGCTGGCAGTTCAGACAAATGTTCTTTGCTGAGTTCAGAGGTGCCCATGCCAGCAGCTTCCCTCCCAGCTGACCTATTCCTTATTTGCTCCAAAGCAGAAAAAAAAAAAAAAGTATGAATCATAAAGTGCCCAGACAGATACCAACCAGTCATTCCCTAACAGGTTCTTCAGCTCTTGTTGGAGAACTGCTATTTTAACTTTGCTACTAGATTAAAGGAAAACACAGAATCAGTAAATTAAATCAAATGAACACCTCCTCTATCCCCTTTTTAAACACCCTGAAGTGTCAAGACTGTCAGGAGGCATTTGGACATGCTTTTCAAATATAAAACTGAAACAGAAAAACTAGAGAATATCTGGATAAAATTCGGTTTTCTACCACTAAATTTCTTTGTGTGAAAAAAGCAATAATCTCTCTGCAACTTAGAAAATATTTTTGTTCTGATTATTCAGCTATTAAAATAGGAAAGTGTCATTTTATGACAATTGCTTTCGGCAGGAGATATTTTACACTTATATTCTCAAGGAATATACACATAAGAAAGAACAATATTAAAACTTCAGCGTTAATCTGTATTTTCAAAGCTAAGCACATTTTGACAAACTTTCTAATAGACACTGTTCAAAATTCATAACATATATGAGCATGATTACATTACTCTAATTTATTTTTTCTCCTCATGCGCAGCAATAAAATTTTACCTTTGAACTTATATTTATTACAACTTTTACTCTACAGAGGGCATGCAGGCACAGAAATATAATAAAGCTCTGCTAATTCCATACATTATTGAAATCCTAACACTGCAAATGGTATCTTACTGTCTTCATGCATACTTAAAATTTCAATTCAAAACTCATTTCATTAAAAGGGCTGGTTAAGCAACAGCATATGCTTTTTTTACGTTTCTGGATTGATGCCACAGAATTATATTTTATATATTTGGAGCAAAGTAGGTAATACTAGTGTTTGTTTAGGTGCTGTAAGCAAAAGCTTGATGGATGCTAAATAATTGAGTGCTCTATCCATCAGACTCCTAAGCACTACAAAATTGTAGAGAAGTGCTAGAGAATAACCTTTGCTTACCCACAGGCTACTGTAAACTGGATCTCATTTCAGTGGTAAGAAATCCCATTGACTTCACTAAACTGGGAAGTGTACAGCTATGCAGGAATAGCTGTACGGAGCACAAACAGGTGAGAGCACAGAAGGAAGTTAGATCAGGAAGATCAAGGGTCATCACATAACACTCATGATACCTGGTCAATGAAAACATCACGACTGACATACAAGACAAATTTTGGGCATCTCTTAACTTGGCTGATATGGTACTAGATGATACAGCAAGCCAAGTCACTAAGGGAGTAGGTCATGCAATCAAATTCATAACAAAGTGCAAAAGTAGATTCAAACTGCAAATATAATACTGGCACAACCTCCTTTCTCTTCACAAAGGTCACTCTGCACATTAGCTCCAGCTTCATCGATTAGCAGCTGAGATAACGTCCGCTCACACGCACCTCAGAGTCATTGGGAAAAAAGGCAAGAGAATGACTTTTTGCGTACGATGTCCTCATCACAGTTCTGGTAATTGCTCAATCGTAGATAAGGCAGAAATAGGGAAAAATCAGCAGAACAGACTACTCTGAAAATGCAACAGAAACAACAACCTTTACAGGTGGCACCGAGGCATTAGAAATGATAGCTATTATTACTGCTGTAATTACATGGCTGGGACCCAGAATAATTGCATTTTGCTTCCCTGGAAACATGGCCACATGATGTTTGATAGCTCCCAAACCTGCAGGAACAGATCCACGGACAGTTTGCAGAACACCTGCAGGACCAAACACCTGAACACCTGAAGACACACTGCAAGAAATGGTCCAAACGGGGCTCCCAAAACCAGAGGGTCCATCACTCCCATCCTCCTGGAAGCAGACTACGCCCACTTGATTTCCACAAGCATCGACACGATCACACCAGGGGAGTTTTGAAAACTCAACAGCCAGGACTGCTGTCAGCCCCTGACTTGGGCTTCTCTAATTACAAGCCTCCGAGGTGCACCAACATCGTGATCCTTCCAGAGCGTTACTCTGTTCCCACCACATCGATGTCCCTACACAGGCTTACGGGCCACCGCTAAGGACTAAGCCTGACACTTTCATATCTAAACCCTTGTCAAGTGAACGACAGTAAAAATCCTCTGCCTGCGAGTCAGCAGTGGTCAGATGCATTCTCCTGAGCCAGCTGCAAGAGAGAAATGCAAAGGAATAAATACATTGAGTCAATTAAGCTTTTTGACCACAAAATACCAGAGTAGGCTGGGAAAATGTGTAAGGGTTATGTTTTAACTCCAGCACGCAGATGAAATGAAGTTGCCACACTGGAGGATTTCCTAGAGTTTAGTAGAACTCAGTGTATGATACCAAGCTCAGCTGATCAAATTTAGGTTGGCAAGCTATTCTGTGCCATGGCAAGCTCAGACGGGACAAGGCAAACCTCACCTTCACCTGACTTCCCAGCAACAAGCAGCAAAGCAGGGAGTAGTTCACCACAGCAAACTATGATGTTGTCTCCAACATTAAGGTGAACTTTCGAGATCATCTATCCCGGCTGCAGAGCCAGAATTTAACAAAATCCTTCAGAAATCTGGTCTTGACCACATTTGGTTTAGAGAGGAAGGCTCACTTATTAAAAAGTAGGAGGAAAGGTTTTTCTTTCAAACTAGGTAAGCAGAGCAAGATTTTCCCCTGCTCTCGAGCAATTAGTTGAAATACATCCCACTACAGACTTTAAAGTCACCTCACTGGCAACGTAACCTCCCAACATATTGAAAGCCAGCAGGAAATGTTGAATTAATACATATATGCTAACAAGCACTCCTACAACCATGAATGTTTAATCTGGTTTTTCACTAGTTGACACTGTACCCCATGGCAGCTACATGGCTTTGAAGCCTTGAGACGGGAAGAACTAGAGGAAAACTGCTGTAAAGCAGGGAATCACAGAAAACCAGTCAGAGGGAAAAGTCTCCAGAGAAAGCCCGGAGCAGAACACTATCACAGCAAAAGAGGCACGGCAGACAATGGTAACATCTGGAGTGGGATGGAGGGGGGAGAGAAGGGAGTTAACGGGAGCACCGAGGAAGTCAGCCTTCATATTCAGTAATCCTAAGATTACATTTCGAGGATGTGTAGAGTACTTCCCAGCAATATATAAGATGTTACCGCTTATATGCTGTGTATACAAAGAGATGCAAACAAAATGAGTTTTCAGAGAGCGTGTAACAGTGGCCGACTGTACAGGATAAGTTATTACATTCCAACCGACTGCTGGAAAAAGGAACTTTTACACACCTTTGGGGTCTTAGCCATATATCTTAATGTTCTGGACCATGACAAATGATTGGATAACAACTCTTACTCTCCTTGTCATCATTCATCTTCTTAGGAGGCTTATTTCTTCAAATCCTGATGATGAACCTCTGTAGTCACCTATCTGAGCAGCAAAAATTTATTGCCTTTACGAGAAAATGAAATTCTCCTCCAGGAGAACTGCAATGGACACAAAAGGGCAAATTTCCACCCTGGAGCATGTGGATGCATTTTCTTTCTCTTTAGTGGAAACTATATAAATTTATCCTATGTCAGAATTTGGACCAAAGGGTATCTCCTCTGTTAATAAGAATGGCTAATTTCCAATTAAATAAGCTTACAGATCGTAGAGATGCCCTAATGAGAAAAAAAAAAGATGAGGCCCCATACTAATCCTGCTTTCACTGCACATATTTAACAGGGCTGCCAAAGCAGACTCTCCAAAATACTTACTAATTACATTGGATTGCCTCCAGCCGCTGTCACTGGCAGGAAATGGGCAAAGTTTGCAACAAACCAACCCACTAAGAGTTCAAAGATTATATTATTACTTTGGGAAAGCCCTGAGGAGTTAAGAGAACTGTGGAACAAAGTACTGCAGGGCTGATTTGGACAGAAAATAGTGCCATAGTCTGTAGACTTCAGCAGCAGCTGTATGAAAATATCCTGGCACCACTGACAGCGATCCCCAAACTGGTAAGATGCAAAAGAGCAGATCAGCACCAACTCCACAGCATTCATGTTGGACTTAAACACATGCTATCTCTAACAGTTACTGGAACGCGCAGTAGAGACTGGAGTACAAAAAGAAGGAAAGCTGTAGGGCAGAAGTCTATAAACTCAGCTGAAAGAATTCAAAAGTGCCTTCTTTTTTTTTTTTTTCCTTGTGTGTATGTGTGTGTGTGTTCAATGACAAGAGTTGGTACCCCAATGGTGGTTATTCCCAGTACAGGAAGAGCTTGGATTAACACCAAAGGATGACTGAGGGATCCAAAAGTACATCCCTGAAGAAAATTGAGTTCCTACTTTTTCTCCCAGAACTAACAAATCTGTGCAAGTCGCATGTGACCCTCAGAAGGAGCAGTACTAAGAAGAGTCTTTCCAGAGTTTGTATCAAGTTGCACAGTTCACCATTAATTAGCTGGAGTTAAAAACCTCCATTACAGCTCCCCAGCAGAAGAAGGGCTGAAAGAACTGCAGGTGCCCAGAATGACACCATAAATATTGATCACAGTGCTCATTCCACTTCATTAGCCACAAAGTGAGCAATGGTCCTCAAGGGAGAGGAAAAGGCAGATCCAATTTTAATCAAACGGCCATACTAAAACGCAAACCTCGCGGAATATTATTTTAATTATTGCTCTTTACTCATGCCAATTGCAGCCTATAAAAAAAAAAAAGAGATGTTTCTGGACAGAGACCCAAAACCTTCAGCTGCCAGGAAGGTGCATCTACACTACGTGAAGCAGCCCTATGTAATGATACCCAAGTGAGCTCTGCAACCAGCAAAAGCACTTTTTCCAGCCCAGCACCTCACCCTGGGCTCGTTAGAACCACAGTCCATTAACCAGGCAAAACTTTGTGCTACCACAGCTATGGTGTTTCTGAGAGACAACCTGGTCTCTGGCAGTGAAGGGGCCGAACACACTTATTAGCTTATTCAGACCGACCTACATAGTATAGTACATAAATCCTAAACCATTTAACCTTCAAAATATATGTCTGGGAATACTGCCAGTGAATATTTGAGAAGGATTACAGGAAATGTATTAGTTGTCACTGAAAATGAAAATATGGATTTCAATTGAAAGTCTATAGAAGGGGGCGTTCTTCCCCCAAAATCCGTCAGTCGAGCAGCCATGCCCAACGAAGGGAAAATTGTACAGCTAGCTCAGACTACGCCGGGCAAGCTGATGTACTTTTAAGGCTACATTTTGATCTACTGAAATAAAACATTTTACTTTTTTATTTTTCTACTTTAATCAGAATATAACCTCATTAAATGACAGTATGTGAAAAGAACATATAAACTAGAAAGAAAATATAAAAACTTTCTGAATAAATTAATGTTTATTGCTTTTAGACTTTGATATTCTGGTCTTCACTACTTAAATGCAGTTTAAATGTATTACTTGCCATGGCCTTTACGTTAAACCCAGTAAGTCTGCAATTTGCGATAAAATTCCTTATCTCTTTCTTTCTGAACCTACACAAAGATCCAAGGTTAATTTGCAGATAATATTACTTCATGAAATAATTATCTCGGTCTATATTACTTAAAATAGCTGAATTCAAGAAAGATATTTTTAAAAATGAAGCTGGCACAGCTGTAGTTTGGAGGCTGCTCCCCCCTGGTGCATAACCCCACACTGGCAGCATCTTCAGTGGGGTGCAGAGTTTGGGTACCCCACGCCCGGAGCAGCCACCTGCATGTCCTGCTCACCCAGGAGTCAGGACAGGGACGCTCCGTGCCAATCCACACGCCCAGGGCGCAGACCTCCCTGTGGTGGGGAGGGAAGGGGACCTGGCCTCATGCAATCTCACCCTCCAGGCCTCCAGACAACATCATCAAGGCAGTCTGTCTTCCTCTTCACAGCCCCAGCACTTGCTGAAAAATTACTCTCTTGCGCCATTCTTTCTCATCCTGCTAATTTTTTTGAAACATCCTCCTATTAAACTATACAAATATATTCATTTAGTAAACATCCCATTAACCAGGTCAGCATACAATATTCACAACTTATTACAGAGTAGCACCAAATCAGTCACAGAAGCAATTATGCAATTGTAGAGCAGACAACTCACTTTAATCTTAATATGGGGCTGGGGATGTACATGCCAGTGTTCATTCACATGACTCATTCATTTCCAAGCACGGTACACCATGTGTTTCACCCTCGCTTACACAGTGCTCTCATGTATTTTGATTTGTAAGCTTTGTGGACTGCCAGAAAATATGAGCTCAGTGCTTCATCCTTCAGGTAGGGATTTTGTTATTGAATTTAAGGGTGTTTCTGGGGATGGGGGAAGAAGTTGGGCTAGATATTCAGATTCAGGACCTATATATGTGTTTCTCTCATAGAAATAAAAAAAAAAAAAGAAAAGAAAAAAAAACCACACCACCACACAAAAAGATTCATCCAGAACTATTTAAAACAGGTGGCTGTAGAGAAGAGAAATCTGAGTTAAGACTATGGGATGCTATAGTTACAACACCAAAAGAAAAAAAAAAAAGTGGCTTTTACAATCACAGTTTTATTTGAAGGCATTTATTTATTTAAGCATCTTGGGAAAACAGGTTGCCATATAATATTAACAAACAAGAATATGTTCTGTCAACCACATGCAGTACACAGACACTTTGAAGATGTATTAGAAACCCAGCCTAGGCTGAATTAATGCAGACTCCTATGATATAAATGAACGGCAGCAGTGGAATTATTTTCCTGGGATTTAAGTTGTATGTAGCACTAAAAGCCTTAAGATACTTATTGCTAGGCAAGGAACAGCTATCTTTAGATCTATGCATGCTCAGGGATCACTCTGTTGAATTTACAGTCTCAGAGAGTTTCCAAGAGAGTCACCAAATCAGTCAGCTTTATTTGTAAACACCACAAAAAAGATCAAAACACCCTCTTGGCTCTAGTCTCCTTTGACACAGCACTAAGTGTACAAAAAACCAGTGCTGACATTGTATTAAACTTGGGAAATCTGGTGAAACTGAGGCGGGGAGAATTCTGGCTACGTTAAATTTCATGGGAATTTTGCATCTGGTAACAAGAAAAATAATTTTAACTTAGAGGATCATCTTGGTTTCTACAATGTACTGTGGGCAGCCAAGACCCATTTCCCACCTGCTTCAAGCAGGGATGCAGCCATTTCTACAGAACTGCCCAAAAGTCTATCGTTAAGTTCATAAGGACTTACCAGTGCTGCTGGGTGATCACATTTTTACTACAAAAAACACCTGGTATCTTATATCTCATGCACATCGGCCAGTCATTGACGGAAACAGCCCCCAGATCACAGACAGACTTGGGTGCAGTGGCACAGCAGCTGTGTCGAGGGAGCACAGGTGGAGCCATCTGGAAGTGACTTTGTCCCTCCAGCAAAGCACCCTGGGTTCATCCAGTCCCATAAACTCCTTGCTCACCTGCTAGGGGCAGATAATATTCTCACTTCCTCCAGAAAAGTCACTTTTCAAACTATATCCGCCTCCCACTGGGCGTAGTGCCTACGGACACCGCCAAACACAGGACCAAGCCAGGAACCAACTTTGTGTGGTTGTTTTTCCCTTCTCGGTGGTAGGAAAGGAAAGGGCACTGCCTTCTGCTTGCATAGCTGCAGACCCAGTCCACATGGATGTGTTAACTCATTCATCTTGCTTCTCCTTTTAGCTCTTTCTGGGCTTGGTAATCTGTGGGTCAATGTGAGGGTTCATTGGTAGCAACACCACCAGGCAACTGATGGTAAAACACAGACCACAGCCACCAGAAAGGAACTGAACAAATTCATGCTTACAGTCCAACTCCCACATCTCCACCGGAATTTTTAAATAACGCATCTGTTTTAAGAACCATGCTAAAAGGATACACTAAAATCATCCAGTATGGGAAGATCAGGCTTCAAAATTGGAAAATGCATCCCAACAACACGAGATGATTCAATTTCTAAAGAAACTTCATCTCATACATACACACACCCTTCAAAGGCTTTGCTCTGACATTTGCAAACTGCCTACAGATAAAGACTGAACAGGCTGTTTATTTTAAAAGGAACTATGAAATATCTTATCCTGTTACTTGTTTAACTGTTCTAAACAAAGGCAGTACCCAATTTGAGACAATTACAGATGTGCATCAGATAGACAGAAAGAAAAACACCGAACAATGGAACTTTAAATTGTTCTGAATCGCCTTGAAGAGCTAATCTTTCTCAATTCATTAATCCACATTCGCTCCAGCACTTCACAAAAGCTACCTTTTATTAAATATGAGATTCAATTCACAGATAAACAAACGTGATAGTGTAATCTACACTTAAAATAATAGCTTGGCTTCAAAGTTTTGGGGGAATTAGGAGTTTTCCCTTTTTATGGATGTTTTTAGCATTATTTCTTGTCACAACTTCAGAGCTCAAGTCCTGTCACACAGGCCCACTGACCTCGTGTTTCCGCAGGAGCCAGGATCTGTGTGAGGATCGAATCCCATCCCACAGACAGCACTGAATTCAGTGGGGAATCTGCCACCATGAGGATGTTAAAGAGCATTTAGGAGCAGCATCCCATGGCTGTTTTCCCTGCTCTGCATTTTCTCTACCATTTCATCACATGTTCTTCTCTTTCCCGAGACTAATCACAAATTGCTGCCTAATGAAGAGTACGGGCATTACAATACTTAATTAGAATTAATAAGAAGATTTACTTTAAAAACCTGACAGACCAATATGCACCAGAGCCAATCTCTGTAGTGCAGAACTAGTCCAAAGTTTCCATGTCCTGAATTCTTAATTAAAAGTTTGTCAAAACTTCTTCTTTAAGGGGGGAGCCGTCCCTTCCAGCATCCATTAACCTCAAAAAGGTGACTAATTTTTTTTTTTTAATCAGCTCTACTTCATTAACAGTTTGACAAAAAGAAACTCAAAGAAAGTGCAACACTTATCTTTAATTTCCACTCAACAACCTTCAGAACTACTGTATAAAGGTGGCTCTCACAACCATTCCTGTCCAGCATGCAACCTGCAGCACCGAAGGAATTCCAGCTACAGAAAAAGTCTTCTGTAGGGCCACCCAGCAGGAAAGGATTAAATTACATACACACACAAAAAAAAAAGCCCGTCTTTCTTCCTCCACAAAAAGGGCTGTGGTCAGAGATCAGTGCGAGAAGCTGTCTATTGAAGTTAGACTCAAATTATTATTCCCTTGTATAACCCTGGGGAGAAACTCCACTGCTGGCCCCCGCAGCACGGCACACAGCCAGCCCCCGGGTGCGGCTCCTTCCCCTTCTCTGAGGAACAGCGAGCACAGAAGATCTCATGGCTGCAGGCAGCTCCCAGCCTTTCTTTCTACCCTGACTTCTCCGCGTCTCTCCTCGCCCCACACCCCAAACCCTCCTGCAGACTGGGATGGAGGGAAGCCCCCAGCCCCGCGTGCCGCTGGCTGTTACAGCCTCAGTCTCTTATCTGCTGAAAGAAGTTTTGTTTATTTCTTTTAATATTATCTGATGAAGCTGAATGCCTAGAATTTAAACGATACTACCTCATACAGAACTTAATTGGCTTATTTTGAAACATTTTTTCATTTCATGGTTTATATCGTATGAGTTGAATTCCAGCCCACTAAACTTCATATACAGAATGCAATTAAATACGGCCAGTTGTTTCTTTACCCTAATGATCTTCTGTTTAATTTCAAGCCTTTATACTGTTTTGACTATTTGTCTTGGAAAAAAGGTCTTGGCTAAAATTTTGAACTGAGAATTGGGCAAATTTCTGTCTATTAAGAATTTGAAAAATATCAAATGCCTTAAAAACTGTTCTCTGGCTTGTTTCAGCCTGGCTTCCTAAAGAAATCAGGATATGTCATCGTGCTGCTTATCCATCTGCTGAACACTAGAAAATTTTGAAACTGTTTATTAATGTAAATGAAATTTGACAGAAAAAACACCAGCGCATAGAAGGGGACAAAAGCTATATTAGAACATGAAACTTTCCCTATTCACTCTTTTTTTTTTTTTAATAAATATTTGTGAACATCTCTGCAAACCATCATCTATCTCTTCAATATGAAGTGTTCAGAAGGGCTGCTTAAACACAAGGCTCACGCCTGCGCAACCCATGCTGGGCTGTCTTGCAATTTAGCTACAGGATCCTTCAGAAAAGTTGTGTAAGTTGTGTATATACACACACTAGAATATCTGGTTAAAGAGAAATGGCTTAAGGACAGCATTAATGCAAAAAGCTTTGAATTCATGCACTTCAAGGGGATATTACAGATTTAGGAAACTAAAGCCTGAGGAAGTTTTGGGGTTGAAACTGTGTAAAGAGGCTCTAAAAGCACCCTGTCAAAACCAGGTGAAAGTACCACTGATGTGAACGCTGTGAATAGCCACTGCTTATTTTCAGAGTCCCTTTATAAGCATCAAAACCAACAAGGGCGGGACTAAGGCATAAAATGCCTGAGAGACTCTGCTTGGGATGAGAGGGATAAAAAGATGTTGTCAAGCATCCCCACTTACATTCCTCAAGGTTGCGTGCCCAGTGCTGTGTTTGAGAGACTTAACACAAATGCTACCAAATCATATACAAGGAGTGAGGAAAATACCTAGGCGTGTTAAACACTTCCTTCACTACTTGCAAAGCAGTGAAATCCTTAACCACTTTTGGAACCTGTTTAATCCCCAAAAACAGAACCCTTACGGATGAGATGCCCTCTCACTGTCGCGTGTTCCGTCTGCTCCTGCTGGTAACTTCCGAATCCTGTCCTTAATAACACTTTTCACATCGATCCTTCTAGCCTCCTTCCTCTCCCATCCACATAGATAATTTTAGAACGTGCCTTCTACCTACCTTTCAAATATAGTTCAAGAAGGATCCTATTTTGCTCACACCTCCCCTTCGTTGAATCAGCATTCCTTAAGAAATACCATCACTCTCTAAAAAAGAATATGAACTCAACATGTATGTAAAGTTACGTTTAAAGAAAACAGACAAACAGATATTTCAGCCTGCATGCTCTATTTCACTGAGAAAATAGTGATTGTTATTGGCAATTATTGGAATTTCTTATTGAAACTATATGGGATTTTTGTCTGCAATATGTTGTGAGGAGCAAATAAATAAAACTATCCTAAGATTCCTTTTCCAGACTTAAAAAATTAACTATAAATACTTTTGCAGATTAAAATACAATACAGGAACCTTATTTCAGTCTCATAACTGAAAGATTAGAAAGCATCAAACTAAACAAAGATTCCTCAGATATTAAAAAACTGTTTATACATAAATAGTTTAAAGTACACATTTGCATTAGCCTAGTAAACAAATATTAATCCTTCTATACAGTTTCTCCAAACCTCTTGCACCAATGTAACAGACCTACAGGTCACACACACACACCATGCTCTTTAGGTAACCTTTAGAACAAACTCAGATCAACTTACGTCAGACTTATTCCATAACATTTAAAACATAAAGGGCAATACAGATCTTGCCATAATAAATGATGTTTATATTTTTCTTAATGTTATAATTCCCATTTCTGAAAGGGCTACCTTGAATCTTCATTCCAAATCTACAGGTGTTTGAAGCTCAAGCTAATTTAAAAAAAAAAAAAAATCAGCACCTGCTGCTCCCTCTCACTAATGCAAGTGGGAGCTGACTCTTTGAAAATCCATCTCCTCTCTGCTGAAACAGCCATAGGGAAGAAATGGCCTTTGCCCTCACCATTTTAACACTGCTCTGGAGTCTTGAAAAACATCTTTTGGAGACATTAAGTACCAAAAAGGAGCACTAGATACTGAAAAAAAAATGTATTATTTTGCATAGAAATTCATTTGAGGGCATTCTGCACCAATCACAAGCTCACACCTAGCTCAGCTGGCATGGAAAAAAAAAAATTCAGAGGTAGCTGTAATACCTTATATTGAGAAGCATGGGGAAGATGAAAGCTGGTTATATTCCCCTAATCAACTCCACTGGTATCTCTGTCTGCCAACTACACAGAGCTAACATCACCACTGGATACTGATTACAGCTGCCTTCTGGATGACTGACACAAATCACATCACCAGCATTTGAAAAAGCACAGCCACAGTTCAGCTGGAAATCACGCAACACATTTGCACTGAAAGATAAAGAAAATTAATCCAAGTACATTTGAGTCTATCTCTAGATTCAAACCCACAGCCCTCCAGTTTTCCAGCATTAGATACTGACTCTAAGACACAGATATTTACGCAAATGTAGCTACTACAAGAATTGCTTATAGGCTTTTGAGTTTCTGTCTTTCTTGGCTTGTGAGCCATGTTTGCTATGATTTTGAATGAATTAAAATTGTTAAAAAGTGTGACTAAGCAAAGAAAGCTCTTACTTTTCAGCACCTTACTCTAAAATTAACCTAAAGCTGATCTTCTGTTTCTTTTGCAGACATCAGTTTCAGTAGAGAATGCAAAGACTGTAAATTCACTTGAATTAATGATGGTCTCTGTCCTCAAATTGTCAGTGCACCACTCCTAGAGCAGGTCACAATCTGCATTCTGTCTTTTTAAATGTTGCCAATAGGAGACATCAAATATTTGGTACGGCACCAGCTGCTGTGAGGTAAGGCTTGATGGAGTTAACTACATCCACTCCACCTGGCTCATGAACAGCCAGTCTGTTCAAAGAGCACATAAATCTTCACAACTCCAAAAAAAAGGAGGTCTCAAATCTATTGAACAAACCACACACCATTCTTCAGGATTCCTGAAACACTCGTAATACGCATCTGCCTTGCTACTACACTGCAATATGCTCCTTCCACCACAGCTGCAAAATGAGAAGTATGGATCCTATCTAATTGCTACAAGACTCTGCATGTTGCCTTTCAGGATTTGTGTTTCTAACAGCCAGGAAAACAGGCCAGTTTGGGATCAACAGCTCCAATGACTGGGTATGGTGGGGTGCGTTCACAAACGGAGAGGAGGAATGAGCAATGTGGTGCAGAAGGCTGAGCCCCACGACAGTAATTGAACCTGCAAAGTTTAGAAGTGCTGGTACCTGCTTAATTTTCCTGATTGTATGTGCAAGTCTGTCGAGTAACTGGATCATTTTACTGTTCTCTACAAAATATTTCCAAATCCTACAGCTGTAAAGTTGTCTCACCTCCCGTTTGCACTGACATGAACAGTCCATAACGTACACGCATTAATCACAGCCTCCTCAGGCAAAACCCCCATTGTGAGTCCTCCCTGCTCCTGCAGACAGCACAGAAATTTCACCGAAGCAGTATACAAGTCTGTCCTTTTGAACCTCAATGATTTAAGAAGTCAAGACAAAACAGCTCCTAATCCATCGACCGAGCTATTTAACTTTTACCTATACATCGTTCTCTCCTTCACCACGTATCACTGGAAGCACGCTCTCCGCCAACCCCCCAGAAAGACAAAGCTCTCCTGGGGACACTCCATGGACAGGCAGACGTGGGGAGAAGCATCACTGAAGAAAAATTGATTTCCATTACTCCATGTATTAAGGTCAGATTAAAGACAGGTGCATTTCCACACTAACTTGAAACAAACTTTCTTTTCTGAAAGTTTCAGTTTCTAAAATAAAGAATGATCACAATCTAAGCTTATGCCACTCTTACAGGAGAAACAAAATCCAGATGTACCATTGGACATGGTGCTGTGTCAGTGGACACAATGAGTCAATGGAGATTTAAGATCTTATTCTGATACGTCAGAAAGAACTTATTTAAAACTTACTTTCAATAAATTGAACACAGTAAATCTTTCCTCTGAGAAATTAAACAGACTCTGCAAAATTGGATTATTATTAATCCATTACAAGATGAAAAATCAAAAATTCTCCCCAGATAAGAACTCGGCTTTGCCAAGATTTATATTAAAACAGAACTTCTCAGAAAGTTGCTGGCTTCATGCCCTCAACCAGAATTACAACCAGACATCATCTCTCCTCGCAGCCCCTTCCTTCCGGAGGATTCAAGCAGGATCGTTGGGGATGCTCCTGCCTCTCGTGACGCTGTGCACCGAGCAGAGCACACATCACAAGCTGCCTCTGCGGTAACCGCCCTTAGGGACCACAGGACACGTTGTGATTGAACTGGAAGTACAAGCAGGTAACTGAGCACACCATTATTAATATTCTACCACCAAAGAGTCTTCAGCTTCCATAAGCACAGAGCTTCTCTGTCAAGCTCTGGCAGAACATAATATTGGATCTTAAAATAACATTGCTTTGATTGCCTTACTTCCCTTTACTCTTCGCTTGAATTCCAACAGGATTTCAGTGTCTGCTCTGTCAATAGAGCTATGTGAATAATGGATTTCTGTTTGGGCACTGAAGCAAAAAAAAAAAAAAAAAAAAAAAAAAAAAAGAAACAACTCTAACTCTGTTTTAAGTAGAATTAAGAGAGATTGGGGGAGGATTTATGAAAAAAAGCAATTTCAAGATAAGGCAAAATGTTTGTTCAATGTAAAAGGAATATTTTGCTTTTATATTAACACTCTCTTTTTAAAATATTTTTTATTTTTTAAGTTATATTTCAGACTTGGTTTAGTTCATTTACTGAAAAAGCAAACATTAAACATTTAATCTAAAAAAAAAAAAAAGCTGAAAGAAAATATTTTGCCTCTCTGAAATAATGTTCTCCAGTTTTACAAATAAAACTGTCAAATGGAAGACAAATTTGTGAACAGCTGTATTTCATCCCCAACACATACCTTTTCAGTGAACTTATTAACAGTTAAAAAGAAAGTCCTCTTGTCTTGGCAAGTGCCACATTCTAGATAGCAACTGCCTAGAACCAAAGAGATCACACAGAAAAATAAAGCAAGACTGTTGTGCTGAGATGACTCTTACCAGTACTGCAAGAATAGCAGCAATATAAAAGTTTTCTCCTCAAAAGTAAAAGAAGCAACAGGCCTAAAAGTTTGCTGAACATCCTTACTTGGTGGGATTCTTCTATTTACCACCCCCTGCAAATTTTTTTTTGGAGGAGGTGTGTGGGTTGGTTTTTTAAGGTTAATACCAGGAAAAACATAGGTTCAACCATTTGGTGTAACACTGCCAAAATGAGGAGCATTGATTTTTTTACTCCACAACAATTTACGTTCCTGACTGCTCTTCGCTGCCACTCATACAGCCCCGTGCTGAAGAAGGTGGCTTTGTGACAAGTCCCAGGAACCTGCGGCAGTGGGACGCTGCTCCTCTGGGTTCGGCACCTGCATCCCCCTATCACTGCATGAACTGATAGAGTATTTGGCATTTTTATAAACACTGTCCTCAAAAAGGAAGGCAACCCCACAATCTTAACTCCCACAAAACAAACCAACCCAGATGCCCAAGCTAACAGTATAGAAAGGCAAACGCTCAGCAGCTTTTGGGCTTTGATTAGATTTGTTAACTAGGAGTAAAACAGTCTGAATCCAGCAAAATCACATTACCTTTGCATTAAACCTTGTTGCTGATCTGCTAATTTCTGATTAAAATAATTAAGCCTTTGGGTATAAATGATTTCCTTTTTATTATTATTTAGACACTATGCCATTCACTATCACAGAGAAATCGTCTTTGTTAAAAATAGTTCCTCTGGTAGGAATTAGAACAAACAGAAGCAAATTAATAAACAATGACATGGGAATTACAACAAAATAGACTGACGACTTCCAGGTATGATTCTGAATAATAACATTTTACAATCTATTCAAGAGCATTGCTAATAGGTGAAATTTAGTTTACAGTATCGTCAGAAACATTTATAAAACGCTCGAAAAATGAATTATTACTTTTATGAGTCATACTTCTTATTTGATGAATTTATTGTTGTTCCTTTTACTTATGTTCTCGGGTTGTACTCCTCACTATAACCACTGCTCTGCTCATAAGCTACGTGACTATAAGGTGCATGTCTAAAAGCTACAGTGTGGCTCAACCTTTGTCCTGTTTCAATCTATTTTTCTACTATTAATAGAGCCTAAAATAGATACGGAAAATAACAATAAAAAGGGTTCCCAAGTTCCTCCATCAGACTGAACCCAACCACGCTTACACGTTGCATTTCTCAGCATCTAAATCAAAAGACTATGAAACTACCTATGAAGGCACACCAACTCCTCCTTGGACTGAATTTTTATTGGCTGACCCAGAGCCAAGTCCAGTTGTCTAATATTATCTGCAGTTTTCTGCACACCATGACAACATTGAATTCCCATTGTCTCACAGGGCCTGTACCTATCACAAAGACATGAGAAGCAGAGCAAGTAGAAGATTATTTTGGTCATTGTCTTCAAAAAATGAAACATAATACATTTTGGCTACTGTCCAACTGCATTTTAAAATGAGAAAGTTTTAACCCTGTTCATGGTTTTGTATCTACTGAGCAGCAACATTGAAGGAGAGCAAGTGAACTGGAAAGTTTTCAGGGAGTTATTTTCACCTGGTCAATGCACAGTCATGTTTGTTGGTTCTAATCAAGACTGCCCAAATTCAAATGTCAAATACTTGCAACTATCTGATCAAGAATACGTTACAAACGGGAGATTATTCAATTCTTTGTTGAACAACCTAAAACAACAACTCTGAGAAAAATCGCATATAATTCTCTGAATGTCTGTGAATGTGAGTTTTCAAATAAATTCTCTATCTGAATTATAGATCCATGTACCCAATGATACAGTTACACAATCCAATTTTCAGCATCCATTTTCCTGTACTATTCTTTTGGCTTCAAAGACTTCCCCAAAAGTTTCCACTGTCCTTCACTACCTAATAAAAAACACTTTGCTGAAAAATTCTGTTTGGAAGAAGCCAGCAATATAGGTCTTTTCCCATTCCATGCATTACTTCCTTACATCTCTACACGTTACTTAATTTCACTTGATTTATTACACTACTATCTTCTGACGCTACAGAAGTGGCACACTTGAGAGCTCTGGAGCAGACACTAAGAGTCTCTCGCAAGCATTGTATGCATGTTCAATAACTTATTAACAGAGATTAGAGACACTGCTAGGCGGGAGCTGACAGACACCTAAGAATGACAAAGTAATGTGATGATTACAGTCTTCTCATTACTCCTCATGTACTAACTGCTAACTGCTGCAAACTACAGACTCCAGCTACTCCATGAAAAAAATGCTGCGAGCAGCACGTGCCCTGTGGAGGCCCCTTCGTTATGGACCCCCTGCGCTAACCTATTTAAGAAACAAAAAGTAATTTCTGTACCTCTAGACCAAGTGGAAGTAAGTGCTACATCACTAAAAGTCATATAAGCCCTTACAAACAGGTACTACTTTAACAGGGAAGCCTTCACAGAAACCCTGCAAACCAGAGTCAAACCCACATCTGACTCGGTCCTGAGTTCTTAAACCTCCAGCTTAGCCCAGCAGCAGTTTGTTACCTGGGTCAGCACCACAAAACCTTCTCACTGGAAAGTATGGCTTTTTAAAATCAAAAGAAAAGAACACTACAAAGGGGCTCCCAAGGTGAGGTTTCAGTTAGAGAAAGAGGTTAGTTAGCCACTGTTCCCAGTTTCCCTTCTGAACAGGTTTCTCCCAACCCCCTCGCATGACATGGGCTTGCACCACCAGCGTGGCACGGGAGACAGACGATGATACATTGCATTTTGTCATTTAATGAGGTCAAAAAAAAAAAAGAAACAAACCCCCTTTTTATGCCTTTAGGCATTTAGTGGGAATACCAAGCAACAATGCCAGGCATGGATGACAGAAGGACTGGATAAATGACTGGGTTCTAGGATACACAGCTGAATTCTACAAAAGGCGCTTAAGTAAATGAAAATAGTAGCATGCAGCTACCCTAAATGCATTCAGCAAGGTAGTTACTTGCACAGACTTTTGAATTTCTTGATAATGCTAAGCATTAGCATAGGCCTTATGCTATTTTAACTGTAATTGATGTCTCACTGTTCCACACAACTCCCTACTGGCTTCCAACTACCAACTAACCAGCTATTCCAGGTAAAACACTTTATGCAACTCTGTCCTTCCTCCAGCTTTTATCCAAGAAAATAGACCACTTATTGCAATGGGAGTGTAGTTAAGAGAATGCTGCAGAAGGAAAAAAGGTGATAAACAAAGTAACTAATATTACTGGATTGACAGAAGGAGAAACCAATTGACATTTTTTCCCCAATTTCCACTTTAAGGACTCCGCCAGTCCTACCTTACTGGATCGAAAATTCAGAAAAGCTTAAAAGTAGTGTTAACCAGCGCTTCTGATCTGCCTAGTGATATGAACATTCCCTTGTCAAACCTTCTCCGTTAGAACCAGACAACAATCACATCTAGTGATGATGCCTGCCTCGGGCTGGTGGGGTGGGAAGAATGTCCCAACTTTTGGTTTTTTGTAACTAGAACATGCACAGAGTAATTGAAATGAAAAGGGTACTGTGAGACTTCCAGTATCTTGTTGAACAATTATGTGAAGAAGAGACACTTCAAAGGCATGGCTTCTTAAGGATCACAGCCACCGAGAACAGTTTGATCACAGATCAAGGAGCATCTGCCATGTTCTATGATTTCCTTCCGAGTCACAAGTTGGTGCATAAAAATGGATGTTGGCACAGTTTTAACAGTGTGAAGTACATGGTGCTCCTTAGCAATACAAGACTCCATCTGCACACATCACTGCAGGACTGGACCTACAGTCACGATCGCACATCGGAAGAGGCCATTCAGATAAAATTCAGAGGCAGCTCCTTGCTCTCTGCTACATTCTGGCTATGTCATTTTATAATAGTTGAAGATTTTTTTTCCCTATTTTCATAAACTTACAAAACCACATCGATTTTAAATGTATTTCAAGAGAATCTGTGCTCTTCAGACAAAGCAGCCATCATTACATTCTGTCAGATTGTAATGCCTTGTAAATGACACACTACTTTTAACCACTTGCCAATTAACCCCTCTTGTTATTGAAATTGTTTCCTGCAATCGGTCTGAGTACCAAGTAAAAGAAGAATTCTCCATTTCAGACAAAATATCAGGCTGTAAAGTTCCACAATTTTGCCACTTTTGAAATGATAGCACAGTCTCACTGTGACTAAGGACTGCAAAATCGTGCTCCACGTAATTGAATCTAAAGATCTGACAACACTGACCTTATCCAGAAATGAAACTTTTGGCTGAGGTTCAAACAATGCACAAGAAATAAGCTCTTGCTGGTTGTTTGTAAACGTCATATAAAAATGTACTTATTCATTATTAACAACTTGTAAACTGAACACACTGCAGGTCTCAAACTGCTGCCAAGTAAAGCATTACTTAGTACGATCATTTCATTTACATCTCATTCTCGTATTAATTTTGGCAGCACAACTGAGCATCCCTTCTCACGATTGTAAGACGGTTATCGTAACGAGATAAACATTCAGACCACATGCTAAAAACTGAGGATAGAAGAAATGCTAGCAGCTGGATTAATTTTGTGAATTCCCATAGTGCTGCTAGCCTCACTGACAGCCCTACTTTATACAAGACGCAACAAAAAAAAACAATTCTAGGGAGAACCAGGCCACTGGTACCCGACTTTTACCATGGTAAGGCCAGCAGTGACACATGACCTGTGCTGGTGAGGCATCTCCTTCAGCAGAAAATAGAAAAGAAAGCTCCAAGCAAAATCTTGAGTAACATTAGCCCTGGGCTTTCATGAGCATCACAGTCAACTCAAAAACCAGAAAGTTTCACAAAAATTCAGTAAGGAGCTATTGTAAATAACTGCAATTGCTCTGCAGTAGAATGTCATTTTAGAAGGAGCCACGAAAAACCATGGGGCTTTTAAGACAATACTATTACATACCTTTCTTGTTCTTGCATACAGCTTTCAGCATGCGGTTTCCAGGTCCACATTTTCCATGGTCAGTCACACATATTCCTTCTGAAACGATCCACTCATAACACACCGGGTCTTCACAAGGAATAGATTCAACTAAATGCGGACAACCTGCCAGGGTGCCTACCGGATCCACGATCACTTGCCTTTGTCTCATTTTAAAGCCTGGAAAAAGAGAAACTGAATTAACCGGACAACAGCAAAAAAAAATATTATGCCAATAATCTAGTAGCATCTAGACACAGGACATCTGGAACTAGGATATACAAAGATAAACAACACTTACGAACTAAACTGATTGGGACGGCACTTGGCTGTATGTGCCCACAGTCCAGGCATGCAAAATCTAACTTGGGTAAAGAATTCCAACAACCCACGTTTTTCACATTTCCCTTTCCCTTTCATCAATGTTAGATAGAAATACACACATCCAAATATAGGAATTTGCCACTGATGCATATATTCATGCATATATATTAATGTAATAACAACATTAAGATAAAAAGAGAGAAACAGTTAAGAATCAAATATATAAAGGATATCTATATTCTGCCTGGGAATCTACTAATGAAAAGGCTTGTTTTGAGATACAGCAGAGCAGTTTACTGAGAAATTAGTATTCTGCTTTATGAAGGTGTAAGGAATTCTGATACATAATGCATATCAGACCTCTTTGAAATGACATCCTATTAAATTGGAAGATTCAAATAAGTGGAAGAAAAAGGTTACAGAAATAATTAAAGAATTGATTACATAATCTACCTCCTCCTAAATAAAACCAAAAGTCATGTTACTATATAAAATGTAGAACTAATACACAAGTATCTTTCAGCACGTTTTGTTACGTAAATGACACAGAATCCTAAGAAAGCCAGAAAAAAAATACATGGTGGTCTTTCCTACAACAGCCTCAGACAAGGGCAAATACATAGCGTTAGGGGAAGCCACATAGAAATGCCTTGCCCATGAAACAGAAAAGAAAATGAAAAATAAAGCATTCCAGAGAATACAACAGATCAAACTTCCACTGTTCTCAAACCAGTAAAAATAAATCACTTTTGAATTGTTTTAAATGAAATGGTTTTGGAAACCATTATATTTAACTATATTATTTTATTATTTCTGACCAGCTCCAATAATTTCAAAAACTTATGCTGTTTTCAGAAAAGGTAATTTCCAAACAATAATATTCACTCCCTGACATGAACTCCAACAGGCATCTTATCAACTCAGAGACTCAGGAAAGGCTCTGCACTAAATCTCAAAGTGCTGCAGCAACAAACATGTATGCTAGACACTTAAGATCCAGGTAGGTAAAAATTATATTTGCATACTTTTCTTCAGGGAATCTAAATCAAACCCAGGACATTGAGAACAATCTCTCGGGTCAGCCTAACTCTGCGACGGCAGGGCTGCGGGATACACCTCAGTCCTGACATCTTCCAACCTCACCCAAGCACTGCCCTTAAATCCAGGCACGCAGCAAGACTTCTGAGGGGGATCAGAGAGGGACAGCCTGGCACTACGGAGGTCTGCAGCTGCTACCCCAAAAAATCCTCCTTTTCTGCAAGTTCAGTGCAGGTTAAAAGGATCCAAGTCTGGCTCAAAATCTCTTTTTTTTTTTTTCTTTTCTCAAGAATAACTGCAAAAAGCTTTTAAAGGTCATATTCCACTCTTGTATGCACATCTAAGAGCTTCATCCTACGTTACATTAATTTAAAAAAAAAAAAAAAAAACCATTAAGCTCCCAATGTAGAATTTGACACCACTGCTTTTGCAATCTTATCACAATATTCCATTACCTGCTTTAGATCCCCCAGTGTGGCAAAAGCAATGTATAAGAGCAATCATTACCTCTCCTTCCATGGTGGTCCTGGCAGTTCTCGGGAAGGCAGGGTCCCCACACCGACCAGGCAGACACCACGCACTCGGACGGGCACGGCAGGTTACACAGCTGGGAGGCAGAAGGAGCGGGACTCGGGCATAGCTTCCCATCGACTGGTCTAGTAACTAAAGAGATAGAAAAAAAAAAGAAAGGAAAAAAGAAAAGCAAGGCTGTAACTTTGCCCTGACCAATGCACAGAGCTCCAGAGTTTACTGTTAGCCTTGGTTTTTCAGAATGCACCAAAATCCAGTGCTTTTTTAGGGCCTTATCTCCCAGAGTAAAAAGTTAATCCTCTGTTCAGCAAGGTACATACAGTTTTATCTAAATCACCCACATTCAGCAGGCCACTTAAGACTATGCTTAATGGTAAACGGGTGTTTTAAAACTAAATTCAAAGCTAATTTTCTACAATGCTGGAGCAGCAAGCCAGAATCTAATCCCTCACATTTCTGGCCAAGGATACCTCTTTACACCATACTAAAGAGGAAGACGTATAAGAATGCAATCCAGAAAGTTCACGCTGCCGTTGGGAGCCAATAAAAGGCAGGTGACAAAAGCCTGGGCGCGTGGAAATCTCCCCATACCCATCCCCTTCAGCGACCACCTCTAGATTACAGATGCTGGATCCAGACCTTTGAATTTTCTTCACCTACTTTCAATAAAATTGAGCAGAGCTCTTGGTTTCTTCTACAGAGACACTTGCAGAAAGCATCTTTCCTGCCTGGGAAGTGAGACATTTACTCACCCAAGGCATGCACAGATCTCCAAACCTCTTCATCCAAGAGATGAGCCAACTCCCAGCTTTGCCAAGTACCAGTTTAGTTGATACTGACAATAAATTTGGAAAGCTGATTCCCTTTGTATTTTCATTTATCATAACAGATTTCTAGTTTCAATTAACTTCTCTCGCCTTTTTATTTAGGGCAGAGGGAAGAAGGAAAAGAAGGGGAAAGACTCTTAAATCTGTCTTCTGAGTCATTACATGATATTGCATTTTAATTATATTATGGGCTGAATTTGGCTGCCTCTTTAGATATATCAATATCAAAGCAGTCTTTCAAAAGGCAAAGGCTTGTTTGAGTTTACTCTGCCATGGTATTACCAAGACTTCATTAATTTTTATAGCTACTGAATTTGCTTTATGCTCATTTTTATTTTTAATGTCTATTTTCCCTTGCTTCCATGCATGGAATTGACTTGAAAGGAATTTATAAAAGTATGCCCAATATATGAGTAATCTTTTATTTTTCTGATATTTTACCATTTTTTTTAAACTGAATCATTTGAAGAGAAGCAAAACTTTCTTTTTTTTGAAAACACAATACTTCAGTGCTCAAAATCCCAGTAAATTTTGATTTACATGTCCTAAAGCAGAGACTTAAGACCAATATCAGTGCTTGTGATTCCAGTTCATCAGAATAATAGGATTAAGCAACAGCTGTGATTTAATTCTAACCTGAAAGATAATACGTTAGCAAAAAGATGATTTTCTGAACGATTTCTGAGACACCGTAAGGCCTTTGACATGTTCATTTAGAGATTACAAGGTGGCATAAATCCAATTCACCTGAATGCCAACATAAACAGACCTTTTCTAGAGACCTTGCAAGTGAAGTGACAGACAGAATGAGATAAATATTAGAGTTTTAAGGATAAGAGTATTTATTTTATGAAGAAGTCTCATGCATGGCTTAACCTGCCTTTCAGCATCAAGCTTTGAGAAACTGTATCATTTTTTGAGAGTTCATTTGAAAGAAATAAATGGAAATAAAATTGAGTGCAGATGGCCACCCAAGAAACAAAGACCAGTCCTACTCTGCTCTGACTCAAGACGGCAGCGTTAGCAACGGCTCTTTCCTCCTCACCCATTTTTTGATTGTTTACATAGAGCAATTCAACTACTTAAATGTGGAAGTCACTAGATAAAGCAGGTTGGTTCTCCTGCCTTGAAAACTCACCAGCTACAAGCACGGGTGCCAAGGGTATTTTAAATTGAGTTTGGATAAAGAAAAACAAGAAAATTCGATTACAAAAAGTTAAAGGTGCAGGTTTTTGTTCGTAGGCAGAGCCCATGAGCCATCCTAGGCTCATGGAAGACTTCTTCCTATTTTGGAGAAAATCCCTGCCTTCCTCTCTCTGCCAACAACATTCCTACTCCTCTTCCTCCCTTAGGTTGATGTGCTATCTAATTCTAGCAGGGGGAGCTCTTTTCTTAGGACCAATATCCTACTGGAATAAGGCTGCCTGTTCACTCAATTCCTTAAGTAATTTTATATATTCTGTAAAGTGTAAATTGGAAAACACACTGTACTAAACAAATACCCAAATATCTTCTAGGTCTGTGCAGCTTATTTATACTCACTCTACACTACATACAATCCTCCAGTGAAAGTCTTCAGGAGTAAGACAAGAACAAAAAGAAACAAGCTGCATTAATAAATGCATATACAATACAGTCCTTTTTCCAAAACCGGGCAGGTATAAAGAGCCACGATAGCCAGAGTGACTGGATGAATCAGCAGAGACCTCTAGAAGAGAGTTTCATCTCTTCTTCGTTTGATTGACAGCTCTGATTTCCATCAGTTTTATTTAAAAGCCTGATGTGATCTTATATTGCTATTCTTCCACACTCTAATAAATATCTTTTTTTTTTTTTTTTTAGATTAACTACAAGTCGGTTTTTCTCCAAATCTTTTAAATGCTGAAATTCTCACACAATGGAGCCTCCAAAAAGGCACTAATAGCCTGGCTAGGGATGCCTGTTCAGGAAAAAAAAAAAAAACCTTACATCTGCAATAAATTAACACAGCTGCTAGGACCGCCTTGAAGTATTGGATAGCCTTCTGATTTTGCTCAATAATCTACTCTGTAATGGCATTTTCCTACATTCATATAGAAAAGGTACTATTTGCGTAATTATTTTCCTTTGAAAACTATTAGCCACTTTTTTAGGGGAAGGAGAAAGGCAGAAGTGAGGCAAGAGAAGAGTGAGAGGGGGAGGCAATATCTCTGATTCAAGTAGCAGCTTATTTATTAGGTTTGTTTGTGCCTTTTAAAGTCCTGTGTTCTTCCCAATCTAGACAACAAACTTGAAAAAGCAATCAAGTACTAATCTGGGAGCCTCTGAAACATTGCACATTTCTATAGCTGTTATATTGGATCTATCCTTTATAAATGCAACTACAGCTGTTCCCAGCACCAGTGTCTGCCTCAAGTTTGAATTTTACTATTTGCTGTTATTTTCAGGTTATTGCTACCAGCAGGAGATAATAAATTGGGTTCTAAAGTATCTTGTTTCCCTATATATTTTTACTGAGGCAGCGATTTGGGGGAAGAGTGCAGGAGGAAATCAGCTCTGGTATGATTATTTCTATAAAGTAATTTTAAGCTAATAAATAAATTATCTGTGAATACAGTCATATGGACACATACTTGCAGGCACACATACAAACACTATGTTAAAAAGCAATGATGACCAGGCAGAGGGAGAAATATAGGAGCGCATTTTGGTTGCAATGATTCCTTTCAAATTTAGTTTTTCCCTCCTTGGGAGGTAAATAACACTTTTTTTTTTTTCTGGGCCTTAACTTAAATTCCCCTTTACAATGAAAAAAACAAGTATTTCTGATATTAACACCTAAACGAGACATTTCTAAATATCACTAACAAATCTGGAATACAAACAATATCAGGGCTGCCTCTTACATACTGGTGCAGTCATATTTCAGCTAATATTAAATTCTGAAGGCAATAAATCCAGATGTTTACCAAATCTCTTGGCAATACTAATCCAAATTAATGATTGTCAGGCTACAAGAAAGGGATGGCATATATTTGTAAGAGTTCTTACTGCATTTGCCAGGACTTATGAACCAAAGATACTTAGATCAATACAAAAGGAAATTACTTCAGAAAATCACAAAGCAACGAGTTGTGTTATAAAAACACCTACACATGTAAACCATAATATGGATAAACCCAGTATAGCATCTGTAAGTAATTTCTCTAACTTAAAATACTTCTTTTTATAGCAAAAACAAAAGATTAGACAAAGGAGAAGTGGTGAATGTAATTTAACGGCGCCAACCCTCGTCTGGTGCATCCCTCCACTAAAAAGCCTAACACACCCCATGCCTGATGGAAAGGGTGCCTTTATGAAGAATCAATTAGTTTTGAAGCCACAAGGCACAAAGTTGAAGTCCTATTTTCAATTAAAATCTATTTAATAGACAAGAAACAAAGTATGAATAGAAGGCTAATCACAGCGTGAAGGAGGGTTAATAGCAGATTGCCAAGAGCAACAACGGTTTAATGTATTTTCGGAACAATAAAGATCCTCGCAATTTTATTAAAGTGACACAGACTATTAGCACTTCATGGAACAGAAAGTTTCCATGTGTCCATATCTTCTGCTGTACAAAGTGATCCTGATCCCAACTGGGATACGGTGTTGTTTTGCCACAGCACAATTTGTAGAAATTATCAACAGAAACCACAGATCTGGTAAAAGTTCAGAGTGAGCATGTGGCTTTCCACCAGCAGGCACACAACTGCGCAGACCAGAGGTGACAAGTCCTTAAGAGTGTCCAGGAAAAACAGTGGAGGCAACAGGGATGCTGGGATGCCAGTGAATGTAATGACAGGAAGGAAAAAGGATTCTCCAGAACACTTGGAACCTTGCTGGCTGTTGTCCAGAGAAGGCCACCAGATGCTGGAAGTCACTAGGAAAGACCACCAGAGAGGGTGAGAGAAGCCACAAGGAGAGCAGGGAACAAAACCCAACAGTAGGAATATACATCATGAAAGTCTCTTAAGAGTCTGAACTTTGCCCGTCACTAAGTTTAGCATTCAGTCTACAAGAAGGAGTACCAAGGAGCAGAAGTCTGCTCTGGGAATGACACATCCCGGCCAGGAGTCCTGCTACGAGAAAAGCACCGCTACGGCTGTGTCTGTGATAGCGGGATGGGGTCCAGGTGGCCCAAAGGTAAGCTAGTGACATGCCAATCTCGTCCACTCGTGGCACGGCCATGCCAGCTCAGACCCTGAAAGCAGCAGGGCAGCAGAGCTGGCCCAAGTTCCCAAGCTCAATTTATCACCAATGTCTCCTGTTCCAGGACCAGCCCAGCCACCATTGACTTCTTTATCTCCCCAGGGTGTCCCAGTTTGTGGTGTAGTCTCATACATACGAATCCTTTTATTTTTTCATCTGACTCAACATTATTGTTTGAACACAACGCAGCTCCCTATCCTCTTAACAGCAACGGGACAAAATTACTCAGAACAAACTGGCAGTGTTTTGAACAAAATTAATCCAGTTCTAGTGTCAGGAAATAATGACAAAAATACAAATGCAATTAAAATCTTAGCTTTCAAAGATAAGACCCTGAATTAAAACATAGTATCTCATGTGACCTGACTGGGCAGCATATTATTTGCTACATATCAATGGCAGTTGTATAAATAAAAGTATTTCTAAAGAGATAAATATTTCATGGTCATATCGAATAGCTTGTTGACAAAAAAAAAAAAAGGAATATTCTTTAAAAGGCACCTTTTAAGAAGGCACATTTCTTTCACTGTCAAAGTCTTTTTAGACAATATTCTCTTCATTTTACTTTAATTACTTTCTAGACATGAAAGAACTGAAAATATTATGCTTCTAAAAGACATTAGGGAAAATGTTTTTCCCTAATGGATTCAAACTAAAATTTTTGAAACACACATTTAAACACTACTGTCAAGCACCGCAACAATCTGAATAAGATCATTTCCTCTCTTGCTTCTAAAGGGTTTCCCCCGAAGAAGCCAGCTGTTACATATTTATTTTTCCATTATACGAGTTGTATCTCGTAAATTCTGCTCAGCATTTGGTGAGCTTACAGATCAATAACTCGGCATCCCAGCAATATAAATCTGATGCAGGCTTGCCTGAATATATTTTACACCTCAGAGGTGTATTTCTCATCTTTTCAAGCCAGTTCGGTCATCCCAATGACAAATAACTAGTTTGGGATGCGGGGGATGCTTAAGGGGTTTTGTTTCCACCTGAGAATGTGGCTTCTGTGAATCAGCTCAGCTAAGCCTCAGGTTGGATGCGCCTGTTGCTGTACCATGAGCCAGTCAAATAAAGCTTTTTTCACACCACTGCTGACCATCAGTTCTCTCCCGTTACAGTCCTAGTCAACTTTTCTCATTACTAATATATTCTAACCTATTCCTTTTCAATTTCATAAACAAGACAAGGACAACAGGATTTAAACATCAAAGTCCCTAAATTCTAATTACCATAGAGTAAATCAATCTTCTCATTCCTGCAGCTTCACCAGCATAAATTTGAAAAAAAATAAAACTGCGCATCTAATATAGGGCTCGTACTTCACACAGGGTTCAGATTAATTCCAACAGTGCATATCCCCTGCCTTTCCATTAACGCAGCCTTTTCTCAATAAATATGCAGGATAGTAACAGCCATAAATGACAACAACCTGCACAACCAACTTACTGGCTCTAAAGAGTCAGATCTGGTGGCTCCCGGGACAGCCAGCACCCAAAGAAATGACGGTACGTTCAAACAGCACTCTTTGCTGGCATTTCCCTCTTCCAGAAAGTACTTCCACAGTTTACTGAACAGATGCCACACGCACCAATTTGAAACACTAATCCCCCAGAAGACACGCGTTGGAAGATCATGATTCAGAGCAGAACAAAGAAGTTGCAGGGAAAAAAAGTGTGGCACTCTCATTAGGAAACAGAGCGTACAGAGCAGAGAACACAAACCTGCATATTTTAGAGCTAAAAAAGACAAAAGGGCAGAAAGAAAGGGATGAGAATAAATACAGAATAATATAAGATACGAATGAAAGGAGTCCTCAAATTAGTCTCTGTGCAACTCCAAACAGGAGTTAATTTCTGGAAAATAAAATACAGTGTCAAAACACCTCCCACATGGGAATTAGGAACAGTCTGAAAAGTTCACTCAACAGATAAGAAAGGATTAGACATTTTTGTCTATCAAAGTTGGGAGAAAGCTCAACATTTTGCAGAAAATGAGAGAAGATAAAGGCCATAAAATTATCTTTTTGAGACTCATATAAGTAGGATGTATATGAAAGTGCAGGGGAACACTTTCAAATCTTTTGGGGATTCCAGCAATAAAGTGGCTTGTAAGACAAAAATACATAAGAGAATAGACACAGAGGTGGATCAGAAAGTAACCATTAGAGCTGAAAAGGTACTTGAGTATTTACTAGGTAAGTCTTGAATTGTAACCATACTGAAGGAGGTTTTGCTCCTACAGCTGGTGACACACAAGTTTATTAAAAAAAAAAATCTGATGTAAGATGTACCAGGTGGAATTGCATCCTAAAAATAAAGCAAAAATGGGCATAGGCTAGTGAACTACAGTGAAGTAAGTAAAAAAAATTAGGCCTACTGGCAGGTGAGGGTTGAATACGTCTCAAAGGAAAGAGTAATTTAAAAGTAATAAAGACTTCTGTAAGAAGTTACCTTTCCAGGGTAACACTAAAAAGTATCTAAGAATAACGAAGGCAGAGCTAACTACCTCACATACCTGCTACTGAAATCCAAGATCAAATAAAAATAAATATATGGAGACAAATGTGATGGAGACACTCATTAAGCAAAAAAAAAAAAATGTGAACAAAACTTTAGAATCTTGTACAGGTATGAGAATTTAATGTAGATTTTTCAGATGGAAAATAACAGAGATTAAGAAGATAGGAAACTGCAATGATTTGCTGGTAAGATGGTAATAAGAGATACATTTTATTAGCCAAGCTTACTATGTTGGGTAAACAATAAAGAAGATTCAAGGAAGAACAGCATTTCACAAAGGTCTTTTCAGTCCTGTAATTAAAACTTAAGCAGACAGGCTCCAAAAAACATTGTAAGAAAATTTTGAAAGTGAGAGGTAAATTGGTTCTCATTCAAACAAGTGAAAAAGAAAAAACGTCAAGATATATAAGGCAGAAATTTTACAAAAGAATGACAAGGCAGGCACTTCCCTCGTTAGAAAGCTACCGAAAATATGGAGAGAACAGCAATCCCAGTCACTAGGGACAGTAGGTAATGAGTTCAGAGAAAAAGAGGAGATGCTTCTGGAGAATTTTATAAGGAATATCATCCCCCAGACCACAGATAAAGAGTTATAGTCTCTAGATAAATCCAAAAAGCAAACTTTAATTAGAAAACAAAAGCATACTCCCTGGCCTTCAGGAGAGGAGGTAAAAAATTACTGAGGAAGAGAATTAAATGCAGGAACTTCATATGTTTATTAACTGAACACAGACATAATCCCCAGACTCTAAGAGAAATTTTAATTCCAATATTATTGGACCTGCTTATTGTGATCGAGAGCAGAGTTATATTGCCAAACAAGGAGAGAGATTTCATGAACTGATCAAGAATATTGCATAATATTCTTTCATGCTTTTTACCAAATGTCTCTTTCGTTGGTACACTGGGGATTGTTAGTTAGTGATGTTTGCTCAGATTAATCAAAATTTATTGTGGGAAAACATATTTCAGACAGCATTTTATAAAATCAACAGTCATAAAAATCTTATCTCAATCTAGAAAAGCCCATTTACAAAAGAGAAGAAAATATATCTCACATTAGCAGTGTCTGGCTTTGAAAGTAAGTTGAGGATCTGCATTTCTGCTTTAAAAGAGCTTCCATATGAGTGAACAGATTTTACACTAAAAAAAGAGGTACGAAGAAGGGTAACCACCACTGTGTCTACAGTTCATTCCAGAGATGGAGTTTCCAGAGATGAAGGGCAGAAAGGGCAGATTGAAGCTGTGCCACAGGTAGCTCACTTGCATATTCTATGCTACTTTTTGTGCAAAATTTATCTCCTCCTTAAAAGCAACATAATTTCAAACATGTAGATTCACTGCTTCCATCTCTGGATATCAAAAGAATAATGATAAACTTGAAGTATTAGATAGCCACCTCTCTGTAAAAATTAAACATTATAAATTTAAATGTGCTAAAATTCAATGAGATACTTGAAGAAAAAACACACGGATCGTTTAAAGCTAATTATGTTAAAGTTCAGTCTAAATTAACAGAAGTCTCACAACTGAGTAGAGATGTAGATTTCTTGGGCAGAATAGCCAACATTAAAAATAGCAGAGTGTCTTAACTCAGGTGCCTGTGCACTGGCTTACCTACACACACAGAAATACAGACATCTGAATGCCACAACACTTTACACGTTGTGGTTTTGCTTAGTGAGGGGGGCCTAAGGTGGCAGCTCCTGTAGGAAACTGCTAGAAGTTGTTTCCCCTTTGTTCAGTGGACTCGACCAGGCCTAGTGCGGACCCGCTGCTGGCCAAGGCTGAGCCGATTGGGAGCAGAATGTCCCGTGATAACGCCTCAGCGATAACGTATTTAAGAAGGGGAAAAACAGAAAAAAAAAAAAAGAGAAGAGAAGAGGGGA
>WHYT01017502.1:1152704-1186920 GCA_009806455.1 Tetrax tetrax
GAGAGACTGCACTCCGTGGAAGAGATGACCCACGCCGGAGCAGTTTAATGAAGGACTGTGGCGTACGGGTGGGACCCCACACTGGAGCAGGGGAGGGATGTGAGGAGTTCTTCCCCCAACTGTGAACCAGCGGCGTAAAACAACGCATAATGGACTGACCGCGACCCCCATTCCCTCTTCCCCCCTGTGCCGCTCGGGGGGAAGGTAGATCATGTTAACCTCGGGAAGTGGGAGGGGTGGAGGAGGTTTTCTTGTTTCTCTGTCTCATTATCCTGCTAGTTGTAGTAATAAATGAATAGTTTTCCCCAAGTCGAGTCTGTTTTTGCCCATGACGGTAAGGATTTCTCCCTGTCCTTATCTCAAACCTCGAGTCGTTTTTCTGAAATGATCTCTCTTTTCTAAAATTTTCTCTCCCTGTTCTCTCGGAGGGTGGGGGGAGTGAGAGAGAGACTGCGTAGTCTGGTCCAGATCGGGGCTAAACTACGACACACGTTTACCAAGTGTTCCCTGTCAGCTTTGCCTAGATATAAGAGTCTCAGAATGCAAGAATATTACAAAGGACTTCAAAGATGGGAAGACCTTCTGCCTCCAAATACTCATTAGCCATGTTAAAAGTATGGACTTCCTCTTTAAGACCTTAAAAAAATATACAATATCACTTGGATCAAGACAGAGATTTCTTAGTTAGGTCACCTCTTGGTGGAGAAAGATATGAAATCTTACCAGTGCATTTCTGGAAGTAATACCTGAGTGCAATTTTTCCATTTCCAGTATCTTCAAGTTGGAATTTTATAACCAAAATATAGAAAGATTCCAGCAGACTTAACCTTCTAAATAACTGATATATAGGGACTCAAGAAACCAGGGACTCCCTTTCTAAACATGCACATTTTAATAAAAAAATAAATAGATGGGAAGACTAAGCAAATGAAAAATAGGGGAGAGATTCTTGAGGGATAAAACAGTTTAGAGCAATATGCATAAATACATCACAGATGGTACCTGTCTCCAACTAGGTTCAACATGTATTATCCAAGAATGCTGCTGGAGAGACCATGGGACAAAATCTTCTTTCACATATGTCATTGGGCCTAGGTCCAAATTCTTATTGGAACTAATCAGAAGAATAACAACTGTGATGGATAGTAATATCCTATTAGACTCGCTTGTTTGATTCCTGAATGATCCCTTTAAGGACACTCAAGAGGTGAAGGAAGAAAAATTATTGTACTTTTGATGGTAGCAATTAGACGCTATACTTGCTTATACACAGAAGAATTAACTTCCTCGTCATCTCTCCATCACTGAAAAAATGTACAATAAAATATGAGATGCCCTAGTGATGAATCAAAGTACTCTATCACAGTTCAGATCACCGGAAGAGAGGCCAGAAAAGATGTTACTCCTTATTCGTTCAACGATCAAAAATGGATTGGCTAATAAAGGAGACAACCTGAATATTACTGGCTCAGGAGGGATAACAGGGAAGGCTTTCCCTCTTTCTATTTGCATGTGACTAAGTTGACAACAGATGGGGTTCTCACTTTCTAAGGGAGAACTGCAAATCTGCACTACTGACCTGGAACAGCAGTAATAATTTATACCTTGTACAACCACTCTGCACTTCTGGTTTTTTTAGTTGCCTATATGAAATTTTGGGGGCTTTAAAAACTAAAGGTTGGAGGGTTTAAAAACTTAATTGAATTAAGTCAATTAAAGCTTGCTGCTCATCAACTTGCTGTTGTGACTTCATGGACCACAAAAGTGGTCATGAGGATGAAGACAGTCAAGAAATGCCACACGCCTGCTATCAACAGCACTCTTCTAACTTTGAAAGTCATGCGCGTTGCGTACTTGTGCAGAACAACAAAGGGAGGTTTGCGTTGGGCGAGCAAGGTAGTGCCAGATGTTGGGGAGAGGTGAAGCAGCAACTGTGCATGGATTGAGCAGAAGTTAAAATGGGTCTGGTTTTCTATAATCTCAGAATCTGTGTGGGCTGCTAGGACATACTGGGCATGCAGGAAACATTTGCTTTGCCTTTGTAGGTAAATAAATCTAAGATGTGATATTGTGTTCTTATTATCTTACATCTCTGCTCAAAAAAGTATTCTGCGAGAGCACTACACAGAGTAAATAAAACAGCCTAAGATGAATTATTCATCACACATCTGTATCTACTCATTATTCTTCTAAAAGGAAAATAACTCACTTCCAGAGTCCAAAAACTGTCTGTCTGCTCAGAAGTTGTGACAATATTATTTTTGCTTTCCCCACCAAATCACAAGAAAGATTGTGTATTGATCTGAAGCAGAGCCTAAAGTGATATCCAGAATGGAGTGTGACATCTTTTTTTATACTATAAACCAGGACTGAAACCACAGATAAACGGATTCAGCTGCAAAAGGGATGAGCTACCTGATATCCAGAGAGGAAGAGAACTCAACTCCACATAAAATTTAGCTTCTTCATCCTTTGAAACCCTCCCATACAAGTACACCTACAGAACTGGCATCAGTTCGCCTCAGGAGGTTGTGGTTCCTGGCAGATCCTCAGGACCCTGAGGACCATGCCCTCCTGCTCCCTCTGATGCAGAGTAACACCTCCCTGTGCAAGCATGGATACAATGAGGGCATTAGCTAGCCAAAGTCTACTAATGACTGCATGTTATCTTCTTTTTTCCTTCCCAGTTTCTCTTACTCAAATCTCCGTGGGCCAGACAATTCAGAATGACTCCACATACATACCTTCCCTCACTCGGTGCATCCCGATTTCCACGGCGATTTGGACGCAGTAGACCTCCCGCGTTTGTATGCCACCTCCACAAAGGCCTACACGCTTGTGATGGTGAGGGTCCTGCTGGTCAAGGAGGAGAGACACTTGGCAAGCTTTCCATTCAGAAGTCCTCCAGGCAAACCTTTGGAAATTAAAAAGAACAGATAAACCAAGTTTTTGAAAAGACTATGGGTGAGAAAGTGGTACTTTATCAGATGATAAAATACAATTGGTTTAATCTTTATAGCAGCACTTCCCAGTTCAAAACAGGGAATGTTTTGAAACATTTTGAACATTAAATTTACAAAGTTTAAGTACTTGTTATTTGTCTGGAGTACTTATGTAAAATTTTTCACGTAACACTAATCTCCAAAGCGTTGCCAAACACTACATCATCCTGACAAACCCTTTGAGCAGGGTGCAAAGAAGGAATAAAGATTAAGAGGTTCAATTAAGTGCAAAAACTAGTTTTCAAACATGGCTGAAACCACTAAACCACCTCTCTTGGCCAAGAGCTGAAGACGTTACTGTGAAATGCACTTAATAGATAAAACCCTACATACATCAATGGAGCTCGATGCACTGGCGGCTTTTCTACAGGTGCACTGGCGGCTTTTCTACAGGTGCACTGGCGGCTTTTCTACAGGTGACAGCTTTATAAACGCCTACAGCACCACCAATTTCTTCAAGGGATTGGCTACAGTAACTCAGTTCTCCCAATTCAGTTTCCAGAAGTTGTGATACACAGCAAGCTCTAGATAACAATTTTTTTCATTCTATATTCAGTTCACACCTAAAGAGCATTAATGGTTTTCAAGGAAGGATAACATTCTCAGGCATAGATACGTGAATGCTGTGCAGACAATCGTCATTGGTATGTACCAGCTTAAATGCCAGGAAGAACTTATTAAAACTACAGGGAAAATAGCATTGTGTATCAGTGGAAAGCAGAAATTATTTCCCCATCATGTCAAAATACGTAGCATATTTCTAATACTACAGTTTTCACAGGCATAATTCATTTTGATTCACAGGTCGCAGCATCAGTGGAGTAAATAAGAGCCCAAAATCTTTGTTAGTTTCCCGAAGGCAGATCTTAGGCAATATTGTTTTTACAACCAATCTGTTCACACTTCTGCTGCTTTATTCCTTTGCTCCTCTAAATCTCATAGTTTACATTTTCCATATAATCTTTGGAGTTTGTGTAATGTAAACTATGTAAAATAATTTCCTTCTTTTATCCTGAAGGCAAACACCCTCTCCTCTTACAGTACATCCACAGTTGTTAAAGCTACGTATGTTCATTAACCTGCTGACTGATCACGGTAAACTCAGGTGCAAAGCAGCACCTCTGCAGAAGCAGCCTTCCACGTTATAATTCTGTGTATTCTCCACAGCGAGCATCTGGTCCTGACTACAGCTATGGCAAGGAAACGTGCATCTCAAAATTATATGAAAAAGAAATACATTAGTTTGCCCGAGCACACATCAATGTTCTCTTAACTTCTTATGAAGCTTAATATAGAACACACACATCTTTCTGCAGCCATGGAAATAACTGTTTTAGGGAAGTATTTCTTAAAGCAATAATTGACTGAAGAAAAACTGATTATCAAATATCTGGCTTAGGTACTCAGCTGTGAACTCTGGATCCTAAAGACTCATTTCCAGAGGTGTGAGCATCTGCTTCTCCCACTCAGTGTGAACTGTGGGACTTAACACCTATGAAAATTAGGCCATCAGTGATTAAAATTATGCAAAATAACTAAAAGTGAGCTCAGAGATAATTAAATTTCATCAGCCTCTGAATCTTAAAAAAAAAAAAAAAAAAAAAATCCTTTTAGACATTTTCACAGAGTACCTAGATACTATGCTACACCACAGAGCAGTCTTTAATGAACAGCTATTGGGTGCTCCAGCCACCACCTGCACTGCTGTGAGCAGCTTCAAGCCCTCATCTTGTCTCTTCCCAGCTGAACACACCCTCAGCTATCTGGAGTTTTCCAGAAACAAACCCCGACCCCAAACATTAGTTGTTTAAAATTTTCACGGCCATTAACAAGTCCACTACACCAGAAACGTATCCAAGGGATTCCTACCCCATTGAGTGGGAAACCTAATGTGAGACCTTTCCAGATGGACACAGTGACCTCGGACAGCTTTGCGGCAGACTCTTTGCAGGGTTTTAAGCAGCGTGGCCAACGCTCGGTATTAATTTGCCCATCTATGGACTACACTAAAGACAATGAGAATTAACAATACTTTATGAAGAGAAACTGACTGCATAATCTCTATTACATGACTGTAATTTCTCCAACTGAAGGAAGATGATCAAAGCCACCAATGCCACTATGGACATTCTGTTGTTAGAGCAGACCATACCAGAAATGCGCTGTACCAGCACAAAGCTAAGGGACCGATGCCATCCAGCCATGCCATTTACCACCCCCACAGGATCACCATCGCCAGTGCGGTAACTCAGGAAATGGAAGGGACATTACACATTTGGATCAAAGCTTGTCAGCTCCAGCATACTCTCGTGATTCGTACGCCAAAACCTGTCAGCAACGACAACTTCAAACGTCAACAGATTTAACGTCTCATTTTAACTCCTACCAACATCTAGTCAGACTCATGCAAACTCAGTATAGTTGCAGTCCTAGCTGTGACCACATTTATTTACAGATCTCTTACTATAGCCAAAAAAAAAATCTCAGCCTTTCCCTTTGGCTTCCCAATAGGCTTGTTCCAGTTTTTGACAATACTGTTTGAGTTATAGGAGGTTTAGCTACTTCAAAGACCGACAGACCCCACTGACGATCATTAGAGGACTCGCTAGATAACATCCCAAATGGGGACCTCCAGAATCCACAGACAGTTCTATCTGTGGATATATCTCAAGAAAATGGGCAAGCAGGAACTGCCGGTTTAGAAAAAAATAAAGTGCGTGCTTGAGCTATCTAGGAGGGAACTTGGCTGACACAGTTGAACAGCTTTTCAAATCACAAGCAGTGCTCTGAATTTCCCTGCTAGTCAGTTGAGCAAGAAGAGCGGGTCCCACAGTTTCTGGTACGATCAAGGCAAAGCATGCTCTTGCACTGTGACAATGTTGTGGTTTTGTTTACTGGGGGGGGGAGGGCTAAGATATTAACAATACTTAATGAAGAGAAACTGACTGCACAACCACAGAAGTGTCCAGCTTGGAGCTTGAGAACCAAAGCTTCACCACAGATGGTTCCTGATCCGAGGGGAGGCAATGAAGTTGAAAGGAGATCATAGCTGCATGTCCAAGACCCATGAAGGTCAAAGGGCTGAACAGCAGTGTTGCTACCACTCCCAAAGCGAAACTCCATCAGTCTCCCAGCACAGTGCACTGCATTTCCTTTCAAGTCTTTCACACCAATGCCTTATCTTTAATTGGGGCACATAATGGGTCTCATTTACAAAGTGATACCATCACATCTGTACCTCCGCAGTAACCTCAAGCCTTTTGAAAAAATCAAGTCTTAAAACTTTCCCATTCTCCATCATTTAACCTCTGAAAAGCTTTGAATTTCCAACAAAGCGAAGAGGGTTTTTTCTAAATCCCTGTCTTGTAACATAGCAACCAAAATCAAAATGAAAGATTTAAAGACATAATCATAATTCTGGAAAATCTATCTATTCCCAGTGAACATGAAAGCTACACATCAAGGATAAAAATGATACAATACATTGTTTTAAAACTGACAACTCAGTGACAGCCATGCAACAAACAAGTGCTCAACATCTTTCCGATTTATAGTAACCTCTTGGTCTCTTTAGTCTATAGGACTTACGCTCTTAGCGCTTACACAAGTTTTATACCTGTATATTCCCATTCACTTTAATTGAACTACCCCAAATTTATATCGCAATAAAAGAAAGCAGATTTACCTCCTATGTATTTAGGCTTTTTAAGCGCTTAATCTAATCCCTTCAGAACAAATAACGAAAAGTAAAACAAAGCACAAAGCTCTGGAGTCCTACATGCAGTTAAAGTGTTTTATTTTCTTGCTTTTAAACTATTGATTAAAGAAGTTATTGTAAACTTCAGCCATAAAATTAAAAGGCCCTCCCATTTAACAGCAAGTTTACACTAATTGCCATGTACCTGTGATGGGACCTCTAACTCCTAGCCTTGCCGTGGACATAGAGGTGATACTTAACAGTGGTTTTGAAGCTGAAGGTTTGGGGTTTTTTCTCCCCTCTGGATCCTTTTAGGAGGCTGGAATATAACTTCACCCATCTCTCCCTGCTGAGTGCAACTTTGCAAGTGCTACCTCTTGAACCGCTGCTTTTCTGTGCTGGTGGATGTAGTCTGCAACATGTACTTTCCTGCAGTCATGGGGTGCTCCCTGCCCCTGCATTAAAAACCAGCCTCTAGACAATCCCCTTCCTCCTCCTGCTGAGACTTGCTCTCTTTCTGCTCTGTGTCTTCACTCGCTTTCTTTGCTGCACCTGGAGCATGCTTTGCAAAATTCTTGCCTAAAGCTTAAGGAAAGGCTACTTGTCTCAAAATCTACCAAAAAATAGCAAAGAGCAGATTTCCAAGAACTGGGAAAGCACATAGGTGACTCACCTTTAAAGACTTTAAGAGTAATCTGATTAGGCAAACACAAGCCAGAAAGAAAGAATGAACCATTTGTGCTGAGAGCAGACAAGTGAAGCAGAGCGCGTTTTATTTCTGCTACTGAATCTCCTTAAATTCATCATCATCTTGTAAGGGGACAAAAGAAAAGACAACTGTTTGGTAAGCCTCAGCAAAGCCACAGATGTGGTGGCATATATTTAAAGAGGAAAAAAAAAAAAAAGCATAATCTCTCTAGGTATTACACTGCAAAGAGAATATGCTCAAACAAGGAGAAAAGGAGCATCAAAGACTTATTTCATAGGGATTAACGCTGCATCCCTCTACGGCTGAAAGCTACTGTCCTCTGGCCTGAAGTACGTCCACCATCTCGGTCATCAATTCCCAATGACCAACACAAATCACCAGGCTGTAAACTGTAACACGAACCGAAAACATCCTTTACCAGCTGCTGACACTTAAATAACTTATTTTAAAATGTTTGACTTCTGTTCTTTAATACAGAATTCTAGCCCAAACAGCCTTACGTCCAGCAGACCCACAGCACATACTGCAGCTTCACAGCTTTCTATTCCTGCTTGTTTCTGCAGTATTCAACGGCCAAATCAAAGTCTACTAACCAGACCTACAGTAAAATTCTCCTCAACACTGCATAGCCTGAGAAAGTCACAGCCTACCACCTGCACTTTGAGACATTACATCACTAGACATCACAATTAACTAAATACCACAGGTTTGGGATTTGGTTTTGGTTTTGTTTTTCAATATTTTTAGTTAAGTAGCTCTGTTAACTTGTAAGTCTAATGTTATTTTTCTGGCCTGCCTCATTTGGCAGTTTATCCCAGCTCATGCAGATACGTCACTGGAGATGTTGCCTGAAGGAGTGCAGGTATGGCAGGATGAGGGTTTAGGAGTTCATAGGCTCGTGAAAAATTGGGCATAGCAGCGATGTAGTGAAAGAACAACAGGTTTCCTTCTATTACAACAGTGGCACCTCCAGACAATTATCAGTGCTATGCAGGTTCTCACCTTTCGGGCTCTCCTGGCTCTTCACCAAGCCCCTACAATGATTTGCCCTTTGATACAGTGCAATATCAAAAAGCAGAAGTGAGAAACCAGGGACAGACACAGGTCTGTTCACTCCCTGATTAACTACCAGCCAGTCTACCTCAATCAGGTGTCACCTGCACCCACGCTCCTATACAAAATCAGCGAGACAATGTGTTAATGCATTGTCTTTGAAATCGATGTGCATTTGGAGCAAAAATCACTCTCTAAGAGCCTTTTCACAGGATGTAATCAAGCAACAGAATTTTTTTTTTTTTTTTTTTACTCCCTCTCTTCTGCTAGCAGGGTGCATAAAAATGATCAGCATTTGATTTTGAATGAACCCAATGTTACAGAGACACTTTTACAGGTTACACCTTCCTAAGAAATGTATCTTGCAAAGGCTTTATCAAAGGTTTTGACCTGGCAAAGCCCCAAAAACTCATGACTTGGTCACTGAATAGACCTCCTGTTAAACATACTCATTCACAGACAGGGAGATTTGTCTGCGTGCATATAAAATTTTATCAGTCTTGAAGCATTTTACAGTCAATCTCAGACCATGTCACATGAAAAATTAAGCAATATTTATTTCCTTTGCAAAGCAAAGTAACAACCTCCTATGCTAGCCTGGCCAAGCATAACGGCATGGATCTGCAGGCCAGAAAGGCGAGATCCTCACCTTCTGTCAGAACAAAGATTGCCAGAAATGAAGCAAGCACTCAGGGACTGCAAAGTTTGACATTTCAAGAAGTACCCAGAGAGAAGCCAAGCAAATTCAAGGTATTACCTCTGATCAGTTCCCATCTTCCCCAAGGAGGACTGGGATGTTTTTACAGGGATGAAGGGGAATCGTTAAATCTTATGTAAAAATTAAAATTTCAAAGCCAATAAAAGCACAGCCATGGAGACCTGCCCGGTCTCTGTGCAGCTGAGGAAATTCTCCAAAATAGCAATCAGCATGAAAGCTCCTTCAGAGAACAAGAGCATCTGCTATCAATTTTTTAAAATATGAAAATATAAACTGTAGTGGGTGTAATTTAAATTTATTTCTATATATAAAGTGTAATTACTGTAATAGCAATAATGATAATAGCAACAATTACAAGAATATTACTAACAATAAATAATACCGCTAATCATAGTTAACAATCATCAAATCAATGATCTTTCAGACACAGAGAGAAAGCATGACATGCGACCCTCTCCACGCACAAACACTGAGCAAGGAAGACTTGCTTTGCACAAGGCAGTCATCAAACAGGGCCTTCTTCCAAAAACAGGGCTAAAAGCACTTGCTATACCTGGGGCAAGGCTGCAGCAGCTCTTTCCCTCCCACGCTGCACGCTTCCCTCTCTTCCAGCTCTGGGCATTGCTTCCCAGGACCCACCGCCACATTCCGCACACCACGGCGCCGGCTGCGAAAGCCCGGGGCGAGATCTCCCCAGCCACAGGTCCGCGAGCACGCACTCCACGCTGACCACTCGGACGTTTCACAATCTTTAGCGATGACACAGGACTTGAAGGTCAAAGGCACGGGATCTTGCACGCAGAAGCTGCGATAAGAACATAGTAAGACAACTGAGAATGTCTTCCTTAATAAATCTCTTTCTTCCAAACCAAATCCCCAAATATTTCAGCCTAAGTCAGAGTCTGGCCTCAGACCAGAAGAAATCCATGGTCATTTGGGGTAAAGCAGAAGACCTGCATCAACACCGACACAATGAAAGTAAGAGGAGCTGCAACGCAATGCACATAACACATTTCCAGGGAGTTCTGGGTGCACACCAAGTAGTTTGTAAATAAAATACCTCATTTATTCCAAGTTAAAACAGATGCAAAAGGCACTATGTTTGCTCCTGCGCAGTTACAATTTCACAGTTCATCCAGGATGGAAAACAAAAGTCAAGCCCAAGAGAAATACTGACACTGGTAACCATTCTTCCCATCACCCTGTGCACAGGACTGTCAGCTATCTGTCCATCTTGTCCAGGTGTCAGCACATCCTGCTGAGCATAGCTGAGCAACTCTGCTCTTTTAAAAAATAATTAGTCACACACTAATAAGAAAGGTGTTGGTTCTGTGAGGCTGTTATCAAACAACTGCTGTCGAACAAGCTCAGAGGGTTTCCAAACCTGACAAACCACCAGAGACCCAGGAATGCTGCAACTGTGGCTGTATTTTGGGACTCAATTACTCCTGCTGACATTAGGACATGATCCTCTTTCATTCTGTAGCACATCAAGACAAGGCCCAATACAATGGAAAACCAAATTTTAAGAGCTGTCAACTGTTGAGGTTTGGTATCAAGATACAAAGTCCTAGAATAAAATTTTTAAGAGCTGCAAAGTTACAATAGCTTTTCACAGTATAGAAAAGTATGGCAAATAAAGCAAATACTTCTGGGAGGAGACTGTTGTAGTTTAGCCCCACGGGGGAGCAAGCTACGCAGTCTCTCACTCACTCCCCCCACCCTCCAAGGGAATAGGGAGAGATAGATAACATGAGGGGGAAAAAAGCTCCAGGTTTGAGATAAGGACAGGAAGAAATCATTGAAGTTACCATTATGGGCAAAACAGACTTGACTAGGGGAAAACCATTTATTTATTATTAATAAAACCAAAGCAGGATAATAAGAAAGAGAACAATATAATCTCCCCCCACCTCTCCCTCTTCCAAGGCTTAACATTATCTCTAGCACCTTCCCCCCCGAGCAGCACAGGGCGGAAGAGGGAATGGGGGTTACGGTCAGTTCATCACATGTGGCTTTATGCCACTGCTTCCTCCTCAGGAGAACTCCTCACATTCCTCCCCTGCTCCAGCGTGGGGTCCCTCCCACGGGCCACAGTCCTTCATGAAACTGCTCTGGCATGCATCATTTTTTTTCCACGGAGTGCAGTCTCTCCAGAACAACTGTCCCAGCGGGCCCTCCACGAGCCACAGCCTCCTTCAGGCCTCCACCTCCCCCTGCGTGGGGCCCTCCACGGGCTGCAGGTGGATCTCTGCCCCTCTGTGGCCTCCATGGGCTGCAGGGGGACAACCTGCTCCACCATGGTCATCACCACGAACTGCAGGGGAATCTTGACCAGGAGCTGCATTACTGCTCCCCCTCCTTCTTCACTGACCTTGGCGTCTGCAGCCATTCCTCTCACAAGAAAAATTCTTCACAACAGGCTGGCAGACACCTCTCAGGTTCTCTTCACATCTCATCTCCTCTCCACTTCCTGCAGCCAGGCCGGGCCGAGTCGGGTGGGAGGCCAGAGGGTGAGGCCTGCAAGGCCCACAAGGCTCACACCTCCTCTCTCTGCCCCCGCTTCTGCTTCTTCACTTCTTCCTTTTTTTTTTTTTATTTTTTCCCCTTCTTAAATACATTATCACAGAGGAACATTCTGTCACCAATCGGTTCAGCCCTGACCAGCAGTGGGTCCGCCCAAGGCCCAGCCAAGTCCACCAGACAAAGGAGAGCAACTTCTTGCAGAAGCTGCCACCGTAGACCCCTCTCACTAAATGGAACCAATACAGAGATAAAACTCCAGACTAAGGCCACCTTGTTCTTGTCCTTGTTCTTCTGCTTCACTCTCAGACAGCTGATGGCTGAAACAGCTCTCTGCTGGGAGGGACCCCACTGAGCACGGCTGCATCTGCTCCACCTCACCCCAGCCAGAGATCAGCCACAATCTGACCACTCATCTCCCACAACAGGAGAAAAACCTTTCTTGTCTCTCAAAAACCTTGAGATAGCTGAGGCAGCAGAGCAGGAAAGAATATACTGAAAGAGGACTAAGGTATATAGATGCAGAGATGTCACTGGAACACCACAAAGGATAGGATGGGGCAAAATAAAAAAGGATGAAACTTCAGAAAAAGGAGTAACCAGGAGAAAAGGAACCAAGAATTTCTCCCTAGTGTTATGCTGATAGTGCAAATCAGTCACCGAAATTAAAACCATACGTGAAGTCAGGGTGAACTCTCTCTAAATTTGTCTTCTGCAGCCTCCAGTTGCTCCCAGTCAGGCTTTTTCCAACTGTAAGGAGCAAATATACGTACACTTAAAAGGTGTGAAATCCAGAGCTGCTGCCAGGGCACCAGCTATTACCTCACTTGGTATTACTTATAGCACAGTTTGACTAACCTAACTTTCTCCACAGAAAATAGACTGGGGCAATCATTTTAGGATTGCAGGGCAGTCTCATAGTGGGAGCATAGAAGATAAAGGACATTTGCTCGCTTCTCCTCCAATCTAGAAATTGGTTCTGTTTTCACAAAGGTCAACAGGAATATTCCCACTGACACCTGATCGTTTGACAAGACCCTCAACTACCAGCAAAATACAGCATTTAGTGGCTTAAATTCATACTGCAAACTAAAAAACAAAACAAAACAAAAAAAAAACCAAACAAAAAACTGTAACAACTGTTTGCCTCTGTTTCTTCACCCAGAATAAAACTCATTAATCTCAGAGGTGCTGTGAAGATTAATTTACTGAGGTTTATTTCAACAACTTCATAAAGTAGAAACAGCCTGTGATATAGTCCCTTCAAAATAAAATTATCTTGCTTACAACTCAAAAAGTTGTCTCATTCCTCTATTACATGTCAAACGCAACTGATTGCAAAGCTGTCTAGTACTAAACACCAATGCTATCAAACCAAGGACTGAAAATTAATAATCATGATATCTGTAATTACTAATCTAGGGATTTTGAGTCTTGTTTGGAACTTTAGGTTAGATGGAGTCATATGAATGGTAACTTCATTTCCCTTTTCATACTTTTTCAATCGTTATCAGGTAAGCCATCTGTGCCACAACATTAACAAAAACCGTAGCATGTACAAATCACCGTCCTAACTGATTGTACTGGAAAACTAGAGCTTATCTAAGAACACAGCATGGAGGGTAACTGATTTCACATTTTAAAGAGCGATCAGAACTTCGCATTCAGATACCAGGACGAAAATCCAAATCCATTCTTGGAGTTGCGCCACCACCAAGGAGATTTAAGATGATCTTTACCGAAATACCAAACAAAATGAAGCCTTTAAAAGTCTGCCTTCAGGTCATCTTTAAAATTGATATTGCTATCCCCAATTCTTAGCAAGACAATACCTACAATACCTCTCGTAATGGATCCAAATCTATTCCAATGCTCTGTCTGCAAAAGACACCTCTGCCCAGCAATCATCCTTGCTATTTGCAAAAGCCTTTGGAGTACGCCAAGACTGAATAGTTGTTTCTTTCCCTGAAAATCCCTCCACCACTCCTACTATAACAGGCTAAAGAGCTAACTTAGTTGACCTCAAGGTGAACTACACGTGGAGCTGGCAATTTCCACCCTTCTGCTCCAGTAGATGTTTTTGAGGGAGAATTACATGCCACCGCCTAACAGAAAGCAAATCTAATTAACTTGTACCTACTCATTCAGAGCCTCAAAGTCAAATTAATCGTGACACTGAGCAACACAAAGACAAATGTAAAAACATGCTTTTGCATGAAATTCAGACACAGCCTTTCATGTTGCAGATGTATTTAAGACAATCTAACACAGATAAAGCCCAGACGTGCGAGACGCTCGCTGATCTGAGCCTGCAAATCAGATGCGTATTTGCGCTGCTGAGGCTGTATCCAAACTGGCAGGGAGAGGAAGGAGGTCTTGGGGACCGGAGATCCTACATAAGCCCTGTTTTTAAACTAACTTTCCACATATCAATGTATCAGGTTAGATCTTCTTGGGAGTCAATCTGGTAACTGTGATAGATAAGGGTACTTACGTGATTGATGCTTTTTTCTGTGTTACATGTTTGGATTTATCCTGTAAAACTACAGGAATTGTTTCCCAGCCCACGTTACACCGCCTGCGGTGTGAGATGGATCAGTTAGTTAGCAGGCAGCAGCAGCACAGCCTAACTCACTCAAGTGGCAGAGAGCCCTCTTACAGTCCTGTGTACTGAAAGGCAATAAACCGCGTATTTAAAAAAAAAAAAACCACTAAACCAAAGGAAACCTACTCATTCCTCTTTTACACTCACATAGCCCTGCAGCTACGAGCAGAAAAGGAAGAAGAGGAGAAGGAAAAGCTGCCCCGTGTACCACTCCCGCACAGCTCCACGTCCCCCTGTGTAACTGTCTTCTCCACGTCCAGCCACGCTCTCCTCCATCTCTGCAGCCCCAAGCTGAACCACACAGCTTTCTGTCCGGGACAAAAAGTAACTCACCAAAAAAATAGTATCTTTTCCAACAGCTCAGTGCATACATGCTGTATGCCTTATGAGGCACACAACCATCGCATCCGCTGCAAGGAAATTAGTGGAAATATGTCTATCAGCAGGAAAAAAGGAGCAAAATCATAGAATCATAGAATGGAGCAAAATCCTCCAGGAACAGAGCATTGTTAGATCGGGTTAGGCACAGCACAGAAATGAGCCTCGGTTTCCTGTACCAACTTTATCAACGCATTTAAAATGAAAGGTGGACACATTTCCTTACATTAGAGGATGAGACAGGTGGTTGTTGTTGTTGAACTTATGCTGAAAGGATCATCTCCAAAATGATTTCTGACACGTTAAGAGGCTACCACCAAGCCCAGGCTGCTGGTACGGAAGGCATCACACCGGGAGGACAGGGTAGTGCTCCAGCAGCCAGGCTCTCCCACGGCAGCTCAGGCAGGCTCCTGGGAAGTGCCAAGCCTGGTCGGGGAACACATGCTCAAATCCACACAGTACAAGACAAAAGAACCTGAAGTGAGCTAAGCTACACTGATAAAGTCACACTTTCATTTTTTCCCTTTTTCTACCGTCACCTCCTATTCTGTAATCAATGACCCAACCTTACAGCCTGCTGCAATAAACACCAGCTCCTCTTTGCACCTGGCTAATGATATTAGGGTCTAACGATGGACACAGTCTTGCCACGCCTCTAACAGCATCCAAATACTTCTATCCCTTAGGAAACTGGCAATCAATGCCAACAGGCATACTTTCTAGGATGCAAAATGTATTTTAGGGTCCTCAAGGGCTGCCAGGGCTATTTTGGATACTGGCGATACCATATATTCAATCTGTGAAGCGGAGGCTTCTTTGGCAGAAGAAACACAAGTCCATTCTGCAGCATGGTGGAAAGGAAGACGAGGAGTATTTGCCTGCCATACAACTGACCAAAGGGAAAGAGAACTATCATCCAAATAAACACAGGGTTCCAGTGTCTTAGATGTCTAAGTTTTGGTGTCTGCAAAACATAATGCAGCAGATCCTCTGTTTCTAAAAGTGTCACTCTTATGGAAAATGAAAAAAAAAAAAAAAGCGGTTACTGTTCATTTGCTTTGTGTGTTTTTAATAAAAGTAAAGGAAATGAGAGACAAAGCTTTAAAAAAAAAAAATACACTAGAAAATAAAATCTCCTTATCCAACAGCTCAGAGATTTGTGTCCAAGCTTGAGCACTGATGCTCAATTTCTACATCTGCTGGGAGGAATCTGAACACACATCTCCTCTCCGGGGTCAGAATCATAACCACCAAATAGCATCTTACAGCACAGTGTTTCCACCTCCAGACTACAAAATTTTGTCAACACCAGGAACTGCATGTAATTTTTCCTAAAAACGTACAACAGCAGACTGGCTAAGTGCAATCCACTAGGAAACAGATAATGGAAATTCAAATTACAGAGGCAAACAAAAGAGCCGAATGCTGCTCTAGCTCAGCCTTGACAGATGGGTTATTCCTTGACTGAGTTTGACCTGAATTTTCACTTACAAAGGCAAAGTAAACAGAAACCCAGATTCAACTCTATTATATCATTGTTCTCATCTTACATAGAATGAAGAGTTTAAGAAATATGTGCCTAAAAACATTCCTAATCCAAATAATAAAAAACCCCTAAAATGGTTTGCTCCTGACTTTAACTTCTCAGTATGCTTAGTGTGCACACATTAGGTTAGAAAATCAGGTTAAATTTATTTAGGATTTCAATGTCTAGCTATGGGCAGTCATTCCACTAAATTACAATTTAGTGTCTAACCTAAATAACTTTAAAAAAAAAAAAAAAAAAAAAAAAAAAAAAAAAAAAAAAAAAACAAAAGTACACAAGTGCCTTTCTCTCACTATTCAGTAGATTTCTACAACTGTGACAAGACAGAAAACCAAAAAGAGGATAAGTTCTAGCACATACATTTCTTGCAACTTTTTCTGATAATTTCTTTAAATGTATGGAAGTGCTTATGTTTGTTACTGGATATGAGACTTAACACAAAACTAAAACTTTTTTCCTGAAATAGAATGAAACCTGACTTCTCTCTGAAACAGAATGGAAAAAAAATGTCCATTTTTTTTAAAACAGTTTTTAAAAGCTTCAAATCAAACCCATAAAGTCCTTCTATTTTGATGTTATTCCTTTCATTTTCACAAATACAAAATTTCTACACCAAAATTGTTTCTGCGCAGAAATGGACCTGTCTCAAGGTCTATTGATGTTCTGCTGTTCAGTCGTCTTCATTTCAAATATTTTCAAAAGGCGTGTCCCTCCCTTTCCTCTTCCTTTCTCCCTTTGCCTTTAATTTAGACAAATGTAAAACCTCCACACTGAAAAAGTATTTCATCAAAAACCTTCTCCAGCTCTGTTTCCCTGACACAGCACATCCAATCTTCCAGGCACTTGTGCTCCTCTCCAAGTAATTCCCGTTTTACAGGTTTTGCCTTTAAAATTCCTAGGATCTTTGCTTGCACTTTTAAGGCTGATACAAACACACAGATCTTCATAGGACCAATTATTTAAATGAAAAGAATATTTTCCTTATAACGCAAAGCATTCGTCAGCTCCTACCTGAGGGTTCACTGTAAAACCAGAGGATTCTGTTTGCAAGGTTCAATGGCATAACTTAAGCATCAGTAAAAAACTGAAAACAAATATCAGGCACATTTCCCACCGCTGCTACCTATTTCACAAGAGAAAGGATGCCCATCTGCAATTCCCATCAATCTCAAACTTGTTAGTGATGAGGCCAAAAGAATCTCCTGCCAGTAATCTGACATCTGTAAGAAGTGAATGTGTTCAATCTTTTAGTCTTGAAAAAACAGCTTGCACTCAAGCCCAGCAAAATCCAATTTGTGGCAAAAGACTGTCCTTTCATGCCAAGGAGCGTGCCCAATACCCTCTCCCATCAGCGCACATGACGGCTGCTACTCACCAGCCCTCAGATCAGACGCCAGCAAATTAAACAACTTTGATAACAAATTAGGCATCTTTGCCATTGCATTATAAATGAGAAGGCAAGATGAGCATACGGTTCCTCTCCTCACGTGGCCTTCGACGTGTCAGGGGTGGTTAGCTGACCGCTCCTGTTATCCATCGCTTTCCTGCAAGAATCAGGCAGCAACGGGAGGCAAGGAGGTGGCAAAGTCCTGACAGACCAGCAGCTTGGAGCCCACCGCTACAGCACATCTTGGGATATTTCTCTCTCTTGTCTTAGTTTTCCAGAAATTTAATTTGTATCTCTCATTGGTACTTACTCACCTGTGTCAGTCAAAATAGGACACCTCAGATAGAAAAATGAAAAAACACCAAATAAGGCACTTCTTTCCAATTTTCCAGCAGACACTTGGCTGCCTGTCAAACCCCGCTACAGGGCTATGCAAATGCGGTTCCTCTCCTTTATCAGCAGCCAAAATAGCATCGCGCTTGTAAAGCAACATCTGCGAAACCAGGTCCACCCTTCAGAAGAATGGCAGCAAATATGCTGCACAACAAAACGAGGAGGACGTGAACAGAGGATGCCTAAAGGGAGATGTTGTCAGGGTTATTTGATACCATTGACACTCCAGCCCTGGAATTAAACACGGGTTGGCTTTTAGGCTGGATTTTTAGGTTTGGATTTCAGGTTCAAAAAGAGAAATTAAACTGTGACTATCTGGACACTGTGAAATGACATGATCTTTTGTCTTCTACTCAATCAATCGGATTTCTTCTTGTATTTGGAATTAGAATAAGGGATGAGTCAGGCTCAGCTCTCTGCAGTAAATCTAAAACACGGCCTCAGCAGAAGTAGTCTGCCAGGAGGCGGCTAATGGAGCTGTACGCTACCAAAAAGAGGGCTAGATCAGCAAAAAAAAAAAACAGAAAGAAGCAAGGAAGAAGATAGCTCGATCAGGGGTAGAGTCACTAAAACTAAAGCTCCTAAGACCTTCTGCACTGTCATCCAGAAATCCAATGTATAACTCACACAGCAGCACAACAAAGAGAAAATGTTTATAAAAAACAGTGTCTTACATTCCCCATTCTTACAGCAAATATAGCAGTGAGCGTGTGAGGGCAGAGCGAGTGAAATTTTAACAAAGTCAGGATCCTCTTCCCAGAGCCTCTGATGAGGAACGAGATACAAGAAGAACAGCTAACAAGTGTCAGACATAAACCTGCTGCCGGTCGCACGGCGGCATAAATCACAAGTGACTCCATTAAAGTCAAGCAGCTACGTGAGCATAAAATCTGTATATTTAGAATCAGCATACATTTAGAGACAAGTAATAAAGTCAGGGTGTTAGAAACTGCTGCAACAGTTCACAAAGCTTGACTTTTTTTCCAACCAATAAAAAAACCCCAAACTTTGCGACAGGTGTAATAGGAGGGGGTAACAAAAAGGCTAGAACATATATTTTCACCTCAGTATGTGTGCAAAACCACTGCAGACATTAACAGGGCTGGAGAATTGGATGTCAAATAACCCCTTCTCTCTGCCAGTGGAGTTCGTGCAGGTGCCAGGAGCTAGAGGTGACTGAGAAACAGACTGATTCCTGCAAAATTCAAGAGCAGGATTTTTCAAGAACTTCTAATATCCTTGAAAAACAGGACACGAAGTTCTCCAGAAATCTTGAGTTTCCCAGAACTGAATCAATTTCTCAGTCATCTATAGCTCCTGGCACCTGCCCAAACCCAACCTGAAGTCAAATGGCAGAGCTTAGATAGCCTAAATTTAAATATGAGAAATTGAGAGAATAAACCTTTCCATTATTTGCTGCAGATGACTTTAACCTTCACATTTGAATTACAGCAAAGCAACCTACACAGACTAAGAGAAACTGTTAGAAAGAAAAGCAAATCACATATCCAGCATCAGCATCCAAAAGGTACATCCAGACGGGAAGACTCCTCAGTAAGCAGGACGACAATCACAGGTTTGCTGACTGATCTATTCTTCCAAGAAAGACCTTCCAGTAAATTTGCAAGGCCAGACTTTTCAGATTTATTTTATCCAGTGCTGATCTGTAGAACGAAGGAGTTTAAGCTGGTGCAATTTTACCTCTTCTGACAAATATATGCGGTACATGACTAAGAATGAAACCTCCCTCTCCCACAGCCAGGGCCCAAGAACAGTACAGTGATATATAATTCCAGTTCCTCAATGTTTCCTCAAAACAACAAAAGAAAAAAAAAAAAAAAAAAAAAAAAAAAAGATAAGTATTAAAAACATAAAATGAATTAAATAGCCACAAATCGTAGAAGTATGCAAAATATTCAGCATATGCTCACTTTTCAAGCAGGGAATTAAATTTAAAAAAAAAAGACCATAAAGAAAACACATAGAAATTTGCATTTAAAACTCAAGAACGGGAGCGCATTTGCTGTGGTGCTGCCACGCAGAGCGAGCGTTCCGTCAAACAAGTCCACTGGGCACGAAATAAAAGACAAAGCACCCTTACCTCAGTGCTGCAGTTTTTCCATCGCTCCTTACACACCTGACCTGCCTGGTTTGGTAACCGATCTCCACCTCCCCAGGACGGTGGTGGTGTTTATTGGCTTGAAGTCCAGTCGTGCTCCGCTCACCAGAGTCCAAACCAAAATCCAGCATAGTCCTCTCTGCCAAGGCGATGTCTTTAGGATGGGGCAGCCGGCACTCATCCCAAGACCCCACTCGGAGGCTGTAGGTGTGCTCCTCCTCCCCGGGAGGACACGGGGCAGTACCACAGGCTCTGGATTCAGTCAAATTCAGGCACGGTGCACCCCCGTAGAGAGGGGGAGCGATGACCGCCCGTGTCCGGTGCTGCAAACTCTTGGCACAGCCCGTGCCACACTCAGACCAGTTGGAGAATTCGGATACAACGCAGTCCCGTGGGCAGGGCATCAGGCAGGCTTGCTCAGCAGGCGGCTGCGGCGTGAAATACTCACATATTTCGTTGGCAACAATGGTTCTGTTCAACTTCTGCAGGCAACGGACAGTCCGGCGCTGTAGCCCGTGCTGTGCGGTGACGCAAGCCTCGGCTCCCACTTCACCACCAGCAAAGGGGACGAGCCGGCACGTGTCCCATCGCGAAACCTCCCACTCAAACAGCTCCAGGTGCCAGTCGCAGATTCTGAAGCACCTCCTCTGGCTTTCGGGTTTGTCTTTCTGGTCGCAGTTCGCGTGGTACGTTGTCCAGCCCTCCACGTGGGTGCACCAGACGGCCCGACTCCGAACGCCCCCTGAGCCGCAGTCACCTACGCACCGGCCCCAGTGACCTGCAAAAGAGGGGGTGCTGAGAAATGCTATGCAATGCCTCTGCCATGGATCCGTCCTGATGACCAGTGGCATCCAAACCGTACCCTGTCGTGTATTAAAAGGTAAATATCTACCAGCTAGTCCCCAAAATTGATTAAACGCTTCCAAAAGGCTCCAAGACATTTCTTTTCCCAGTGTACTCCCACCACTAGACATCACCCACTCAGAGAAATTTGGGGGTAACAAATGGTACCTTCCAATGTCCCACAACATCTCAAATTAAAGCCAAGTCAGGCACATTTCTGTAGCAGTAAAATCCATCCCAAAGCCTAAGGAAATACGCATATTTAATTTCACTTGTACAAATGAATATTAAAATGACCATAAAGGAACAGTAATCTAATAGGAAAAGAAAGTCAAGTTAGATAAAACAGTCTTAATAGAGCAATTAGTGGAATAAACTGCACTGGGAAGCAGCTGAATCATCATCTGCAGTGATAAAATGGTGATAAATACTATGAAAATAAGAACATACTCTTAACAGGAGTTCAAAGTGGAGGAAGTGACTTGATACGATAGCGTATGTACTGCAGGATGGGTCCCGCGGGGAGCTGCTCTGAGAGCAGAGCCCCAGTAGCACAGAAGGCACCTCACGTGCATCGATGTCTTAATTTCATTTCCATTTGCAGCACAAGGCACTATAAGATGTGGTAAAGATAGTCATTCAGGAAGAGAAATTAAATAAAAATTAAACCCAGCAATGTCATTTTTAGTTCTGGAGCACAAGAACATACGTATGTAATCGTATGAAACTTGAGGATTTGCAAGTGAAAATAATAAGACAAGGCTAAACATAAAGATTTCTCTGTGTCAATATTATTCAAGAAAAATCCACCAAGTCAGAAAAATAATCTGAGGGCTATAAAGTACAAGACTGCTGCAGACTGAGTAGAAAAGGCAGAGAAAAGCACTCGAGCCAAATCTTAACATAATAAAGAGATTTTGATGATCACGTCTCAAGGGAGTCTCATCTTGTTCCTAAGTTTAAAAACTTTCCAATACCTCATAACAGAGCCATTTTGCTCAGTACAAACATTGTATATATAATTCTCACTTGAAAATACACTGCAACTACCCTATGTTTTGTATTTTTTCAAGGCAGAAAATGAACTTGCAATAAATAGGTCAATTTATATTAAGAAATGCTACTCCAGTCAAGCTTTTTAAAACTAATTTTAAAAACACCAGCAGTGATATGCTTACACTACAAAACCAAACACACACATAAAGACCAAAACCAGTCCACAATGACTGCAATTATAATACCAGGTACTTGATCCAACTGTACAATGGCAATTCTGTTGTTCTTTCTTTACAAACAGAGGAATTAACCCTCCAGAGCCAGGAGCTTGACATTGTGTAATAAAAAAAAAAATAAAATAATAAAAAAAAACATGGGTTTTTTCATTGTTAATAAAGCAGAAAAAAAAAAAGCTTCTCCTCCAACACATCCCATGCTCTTGCCGTGTCCCTTCCGCAGGGGCTCCTCCTCCCTCATCCTCCAGGCAAGGCCGGGAGTGCCGTCCTCAGTCTGGCACTTTCTCCCACGGTGGACAGGCAAGGGGCAAGAGGGGTTTTCAGGGCCGTCAGGGTTTAGACAGCTCCAGTTTTGTTGAATCCTTCAGGCTATGTGAAAAATCTTTGTCCCTTTCACGCCCCTACTTCAAGAGCTATCAGCCCAAGGTAAGGACTCAGTTATGACACGTATCTCGAACGGGAAAAGGCAGCATCAAACTGTAGCGTGCTCTACAAGCTGTACTACACGGACGACAGGCTTTCAACAGAATTCAATGTGCTTAAAAACTCAAAAAAATGAATCTTTAAATATGCTTTTGAAGTTCAGTTACATGAAGAGGTCCACTGACAATTTAAATGTTCATCCCTGGTACTTCACCTTGAATATTCTTATACAACTGCCAACAAGATTCAAAATCAGACATCAGATTATGAATATACTGTCATCTAATAAAAATAATATTCAAACCCTGAGTACTAGGTGGCTTTTTATTAACAGAGAAAAGTACCTAGGCACAAAGACAAAGCATTGCAAAGCAACTGTATCCTGAGCTTATTTCAGCACTGATTTCTCCAAAGCAGTTCAGCAAAGGCAGTTTAATTTTTTGAGATGTAGAAGTTTCGGTTCAGGAAAAGTTTGGGTTTCACTAGTTTGTTTTTAAAGCAAAAAATTCAAGAGTAATATTGTTTCACTTCAGTATAGAGTATAACAGTATTTTACTAAGCAACAGGAGCTTGAACCACATTACACCAATTAAGTATTTACTAATTACTTCTTTGGATAGCAAACAGCATTAAAAATAGCATTTAAAAACCCCATGGAGTGATACCAAGCAGCTGTAGCAGAGGACTGGCCAAATTACACTCACCAGACCTACCACTGCTCTTTCACTGCTCACAGAACTCATCTCATTTGTACTTTTTATACACTTCTGGGTGCTGCTCATGAACTCCTTCACATAATAGCTGCAGATTTACCAATCCCTGCATTAATAGAATAGAGCAGAAGCCTTAGCAAGAAGTGGCCGTTATTTAATGTCGGATGTGAATTTAGAATGAAAAATTACCCCTCCAAAAAAGTAAGTAAAGACTCATAAGTAATTACACTATCGTTAGACACATCACAATTTGCAATTATTCTCTGGCAGACACACTAAAAACATAGCCTGCTCTTGGCATATCAAAAAAAAGCATGAAAAATAAGGTTAAAAATCTGATGCAAATTTCATTACTACAGATTTTTTTTCACTTCCTGATGATCTCTTCAGGACACAACAGTAAATTTATCCACAACGTTTCATTGCTTAGTTAAATATCCTGTTTAGTAGCTTAAATGAGGAGAAGGATGTAAATACTTCCTAGTCAATAGTCTGCTTTGTAATTTGAATTTAATTATTTTTAGAAGAATCACGAGAAGTTTATGCTTTCCTTGAAGTAGATCAGAGTTAATTAAAAGAAACATCTCAGCACAATGTGAATAATAATATTAACTATATTTTATTAAAAATCCACTGGAATTTAGGCATCAAAGGCCAGAACTTCAGAAAGATGCCTTATGACTCCCAATCTGGAATGGGAGGTCACTGGTAATTATAGCAGAAGACTAAACAAAATTAATAAAATCTCAGAGTGATCTGTCTGTAGAAAGTACAGAAAGATGAAGGATAGATATCGTCCGTCTCCTAATCATTGTAATCTAATCGGATACTGGATGGACGTTTGATCTCATCACAGCAGGACACGAGTGGGAGAATGAGAGGCAGTGGATGCATGTTGAAACGGGGGAGTTCCCAGCTGGATAAAAGGGAAGAATTCAAAACTACAAGGATAATCCCTGGAACAGGCTGTCCTGAGGGACAGCAGATCATCATCCTTGGAGGTTTTCAAGATCTGACCAAAGCCCTGAGGAACTTGGTGTGAATGCAGTGCTGAACCTGCTCTGAGCAGGAGGTTCAACCAGATGACCTCCTATGGTCCTTTCTGATCTGGATTACCCTGTGAAGGAGCATCTAACTGAACGTAAGGCTTTGTCCACTAGGATGTCAAAAAAAAAAAAAAAGTTTTCACTAAAAAATACCAATAGATCTGCAAAGTACCAGTCCGTTAGTCAACCAAATCAAAGAGAAATGCAACCTAATAATTCTTTCCAAAAATAAGAAGTCAAGCAAAACTTGCATGACTAGCACAAAGATTGTAAGACACAGTGGGATGTCTTTATTGAAAACTGCAAACAAAGACATCCTTCTGTCTCTTGTAAGACTTCTGTAACACCACAAGTAATAATTGCATGAAAGGCAGATTGTTCTGTTTGCCATCTTTTATCAGGCAGAAAGAGCACCCCACTATTATCCTATACAGCTTCTCTAATCCCCTTAAAAGCATGCAATAACACCGCAATTGTTTATTTGATGTAGTGTGCACTGACTTGCCTTTCCTGCCTGCAAGACCTACCTACAATTATGCAATAATTATGTCTGAAAGGACACAGTGACATCTGCTCTTTGACACGGAGGTCACACAAGCACAAAGCAAGCTGGCTATTCAGAGAGTAATTACGTATTACAGACAAAATGAAACACCACTAAACATCAAAGCTAAAACAGGAATCCCAATAAGAGCTGCTTAATAAATATGTTATTGCTTAATAAGGATTGCTACAATAATTATGCTGTTTAATGTGACATTCAGCTTAATTGCAACAATTTCACCATCTGAGAATTCATTCAACAATAAGCATCTTCCACAATTATGCTGTCCCTGTAGCTATGCTCTGATTTGCATATTTAGGACCAGATCAGCAATCAGTTAAATAGAGCACTGCGTTAGTGACTTATTTCAAACAGGTAATAGATATTCACCAAGTCACACCTCATACATTAAACAGTGAAGGTGCACTGAAAAAATTAATGGACAATCACTGGAATAGTCCTCCTAATTTCTACACTTTTTAACTTTATCTTTCAGTTTAGGTAACGAATTTAGTAGCAATTGTTCTAAAGTTTAACAATTTGGTTTTAAACAGAATGTACTAATTTTTAGAAAAAGATCCACACATACCATAACAGAGACATACAACTTCATCAATGCCTGGTTGAGGAACAACTCCACCAGATGTGACCGTAACTCCAGAAGATCACCACAGTGTCCACTTTAATTTAATACTTCTCCTTGACATGTCATATAACCACTTTGGATGTCACTCCAGCATCCTTCTACCAGAGTATGTTTACATGGAACAGAAAGCTCCAACTCATTCTGTGAGATAACAACTCACTCAGACAACACACGAGCTTTATTCCTAACGGCATTATGACCAATTAATCTTAAGTATTAGTAGGAGCAGCGAAAAATAAGTTCCACTGAATTTATTTCCTCAGAATAGTTTTTTTTTTTTTTATGAAACTTTTTAAGGAGATTTATGTAATTTTATGAGAATTATGTATTTTTAATGAGACTTGGATGTATATTTATTTATTATGAACCAAACTGTTAAAGATCATATGAACTACCACATATTTTCTCAAGACTATTTTTTTTTCAGCACAATGCAAAGACATTCATATTATGCCAAGAAAAATATTTCTAGTTATTCAGACAAAGATCTTTCTTTGCTGATGGAAGCTGTACCATTTGCACACCATGCTCTCTCCATGTCAGAGTACTCAGCCCAGTCACATCTTCCCTTGCAGACTGAACACACTAAAATCTTTGGGATCGGCTCCGTACAGAGTCTAGGATACCAGACCTGCTACGTTCAGGTATTTTAGATTACAAAGCAGTGTTAGTATAGCTGTGGTTAGCAAAACTGCCTGCTCCTCTACTTTCTGGAGGAGCCCTCCTGCATGCCTCCCCTGCATCTACTGTCACATCTCAGTCAAAACACAGCTTTTCTCCCTTGCCTGTGCTTAACTGTGTCAATTATTTTGCTATTTATTATTAACAGCAATTCAGTAAAATACTTCCTACTATAGTTTATATGAAAGATGCTATACAAAATAAAAGACTATTGTGCTATTTGCAATGTGTCACACAGGGCATATAAAATTCCTCTGATTCCTGGGATTAATTTTAAATACCTGCAGCACTTTTTTAAACTTTCATGACCTACACAAATGAGTAATTCAGCAGCTTACTTATTCATCTTATTTTAGATCTGCATAAAAGCGGGGTTTAGTGACTTACAGCCATGCAGCAGCTTGTTCCAATTTCACATTTCAGGTTTTTTTCCTTATTATCTACACGCGCTAACACTCAAGACACACTCCAGCAAGAAAGACATTCTGCAGCAAAATGTAATGAACACTGCTGTTTATGAAAATTCAGTGATTTACTAGCCCCTTGGCACAGGAAGGCAGGACTTCTCAATATTAAGCACTAATGTAAACTGCATTAGCTGAGCTACTCAATCATGTGCCCACACCTCAGAGACAGCCCAGGGAAAAAGATATTATTTTATTTCAACTCTTGGCTTAAAAAATAAGTAAAAATAAAAAAAAAAACCAACAACCCACACATTCCAAAGCATTTCTGTAATATACATCTGACATATTTTGAGGGTTCATGAAAATAGGTTTCCTGCCTTGATAGCAGTTGATATTAGGAGAAGAGGACATGATATATATATATAAATTTCTGTATACTATAAAAACAAAAAGTATAAAGAGATGTTAACAGTAGATTACAACTCTGAGTAGTTTACTGCATATTAGATTAAAAACATCTCAGAACTGGATTATAGATAGTTATAATCAAACCCTGACCTTTTTAAAATTCCAAACATCTATGAAAACCAATTCCTTTTAAAACATAACAGCCTTTATCAGGTGTTTGTAAATGTAACCTTAATATAAAATGCAGCTGAAAAATGTTTCTTCACTTACTCCACCTTGACTTTGGGGTTTACATTCCCCAACAGGAATCATTATTTCCCTGTGAAAAGTGCCCAGAAGCCATGCAACGTCTCCTGCAATACAAACTACCCGGCTTACCAGTGGGGAACCAGAGGAAAGACGCGGGCGTTGCTGGATGCCCATCTCCACCATACCTTCTTCTGATCCCCAGCCTCCTCTCTAGGTGTGTTTAAACATCTTCTCCAAGCCCCTAGGAGAGCTCAGATCCCTTCAAGCACACAAGTGAGAGGTCAAGGAGGTCTATTCTGCCACTTAGAGAGAAGCAGAAGGGAGCTCGATATATTCATGAATGGGATTACTTCATATTCATCTGTAGGAACCAGGTGATTCTGAAGGTCCACTCCAGTTTTACACAGGTCCTTATGTTCCTGGTTTAACACCAGCAAGCTTTGCACAAGGTTTTTTTTTCCTGCTTTTCCATACATCTTTCACATAGGCAGTGACCCCGAGCACACAAGGCCCAGGTTTCCCCCCAGGCCCACCCTCCCACTAACAGCCCAGCAACAGGTACGATCCCTGCACTCAGCTCCGGAAGAGACCGTCTCATCCACATCTCCACAGAAAACCTCACCAAATGACATCAAGACCAGCACTAAAGGACTCCTAAAGGAACCAGATCAGGAAATTCGCTGCCCAAGGTTTGCTGCTCTGAGGCAGGGCTGGGTGGGACAGCTGAAGAGGAAGCGCTGGCAGCAGTTCAACGTCTGCTTGGTACTCGAGCTCCAAGACACAAAGAGAATTCTTCTCTTAGTTCTGCAACAATTAGTTACCTGGCAAACACCAACGATACGGCCACCCCTTCTTCCGAATTGTGACAACCGCGGTTTCTAATTTTGTTCCTCTTTCACAAAGCTTAAATTATATTTGTTCATTGAAATAATAGCAACGTTCTGTTTTTCAACACTTTAAAAAGTTAAATAACTTTTTTCCACAAAAAGATCGTCTCACAAATAAAAGCTGTGAAATAATACAGCAATCTGCACACCTGCAAAACCTTTCTGAAGTATCAGAATTTACTTCCCATGCACATAATCACAGCAATGTGTGCATCCCTCTCCGGATATAATTTTGAGGGAGAACTAAATTCTTTCTGCTCAGCTTCACGCTATTCCCAACTTACATATTTCATAACTCACTACAGCACAGAAGCTAGCATACTTTTTCAGATACTACAGCGATCAATAAGTCATGATAAAGGAATTGTAATCCAGAGTTGCGCACCGAGGTGCTGCTGAGCCCGGCTGGAGTTAAAGCTGGATTTCCATTAACTGTCCCTCAGTCCCCTGCAAGCTGATGTGCCCATGTTTACAGATGTGCCCACACCTACAGATGTGTCACCGGGGGATATTCTCCAGGTGGGCCCCCAGATGAGCCCCCCTGCCCGTGGGTACTCCCCTTGCTCCAGAGCAGAAGTGGGGCTGCCCAAAGTTCTTGGAACAGAAAAGGCGGCTGGTAAAATATAGACACCGTGTACTTACCCACAAAAGCCTTCTCAACTGCACGGGCAGACAGTCATTATTCTTAATAAGCATTAGAAGAGCTGTACAAAGGGCAGGATTTCCCATGGTACCCAAACTGCTACTAATTAGGATTTCTGCATAGATGGGGAACACTGATGATGGCAATACCCCAGCAACAGATAGCATAATTAATTCATGTGAAAAGTATTATTTATAAATATATGCACAACCAATTTTTTAAAAACTGGACAGAAGTTACCATAGAACTATACAAACCACTTTTACTGGCATTTTCTTTTTTTTTTTTTTTCATTTACAGTCCATATTTAATTATTTATAATGAAATTTCCATTTACTGTAGACACTCTTAAATGCTCCAAATTCTAGAGGAAAAGTACTTTGGAAAAGCACAGTTCTCTGTGATACTTGGAAATAGCTGTGTGCAAGAACAAACAATCCAAGCAGCTAAGCCAAAGTTTTCAAATGGTAAGTGTTCTCCAGCAGTAAATCAATCTGCTCGCCCAGCAGACGCGGTGAGCGCAGGCTGCTGACAGGAGGAACGGCTGAGCACTGAGCAGCATCCAATCAATCTAAGAGGGCCAAAGAGCTTAAGTTTCCAGACAGTAAACCAAGATGAAGAGCTTTAAGAGGCAAGTGGTTTTTACTTCAGGAAAGCATGACAGGCATACAGTAAATACTTTAAAAAAAAAAAAATCTGAACAATAAAAAAAATCCTACCAACCCCAAAAGAACTAAATAACTAAATATATTTCACAAAAATTCAATTTGGTGGGGGAAAAAAAAAATCATTTAAAGGAAGGCAATGACAAAAATTGAAATAATCTCCTATTACATCACAAATTCAGCTTCTTGATTGCAAGGTCCAGAAGAACAGAATAACTGAAATACTTGAGTTTGCACTAAGAGAACACGATCACATTACCTTGTTTGGACTTGCAGGTTTTAAGATTAGAAAAATCTTGGGAATCTTGTGAGACCAATTACAAAATATAAGTAAGCATTATGTATACAGGTACATGAAGAAAGAAAAATATTCCTCCCATCTGGAGGCAGATGTTGCCAGGCATCGTTCCAAATGACTACACGTGCAGGTGAGTGAAAGCAAAATACTGTTAAGATTAAGAGCTGTGCATCAGGCCAGGCTGAGATCCAGGGATCTTATGAAGAGGCTGTACTATTCTGTGATGCTTTTGAACTAGTTGTGCTAGTTTAAAAAAACCCAAACATCATACATATTTAATCGCTGGAGAGCAGGAGACGGTAATCGACTACATTCCACCCAGAGAAACAGCCCCTCTGCTGCAGTGCTTCTCTGCAAACCTACCTCCCAAAACAGAGAGCAACAAAACCTAGAACCGGGGCAATAAAGCGTTACAACACAAAGAGCCATTTTCTACTTGTTTAATTTTTTTTTTCTTTTTTTTTTACAGTTGAGTTCAACCCCCCAGTGCAAAAGCCAGTATCGCTCTAAGGATGAAGAGAGAAGAGATTATCGCAGCGTTGCCCATAAATGTGTTGGTCCACGAACACGAGCCCAAGCGCTGCCAGTCCTGCAGCGGGGGGAGCGCTAACCCACGGTCCCAGGGTGGGAACGAGTACATTTTAGGGGAAAGGACAGGGTTTGTGGTTTTGGTGTTTTGTTGTTTTTTTTTAATTTTCAATATCTACACTACTGAAGTTAATAAAACCAAAACCAGAACATCACCCTCAATAATTTAAAGACGAAAGTATTCAAACATCAAATTGCATCCTATAATTATTCAGAGGTCAGCCTTACAGTACTGGTAGATCTTCACTACCTTTTTGGCAGATGTTTTGCTCACGTTAGTCTGAATTTATAGTGGTTATGTATTTCTGAATAGTCTTCAGTTTTCACCGAAATCCTAATAGACCTGCACCTTTACATACATTTTCACAAGTTTCAGCACAAGCGATAAAATCACGTCCTTTGAGATGCTTAAACAGCTGAGAATATATATCCTGAGGATGACTTCAGCAGCGTAGATCCACGTTTCTTTTGAAAACCACTAAGAGATGTGGCAGGGCGCATGGAGCACTCAGATGTTCTGCTGGGGCTGTTTGCTGAGCAGAGATGAACAGTTTTGAACTTGGAAATCCGGTCACTGTTGCCATAGAAGATACCATGCTATGATTTTTTGAAGTGATAGAATAGTAACATGGAAAAATATCAGTTACAGATGCACATATGCTGTATGCATATTTTACATCCAAACTTAAGCATCTGCTTTTACAACGTCAGCCCACACTTTGCAACCGAAGATTTTTAGAAACAAACATTCTTATACATCAGTAATCATTTAACAAGACCTCAAAAAAATGTAGCCCTTAATAGATTTAATTAACAGGTTAATGATGTGCATAGCATGCATGCTCTCAAACGCAAAGGTTTTCACATTAAGCCTGTTTCTGTTTCACAGAAGCAGCTTTCTGTAGAATATCTGTGCTAATGTAATTACACATCTGGCACTTCTGCTGCTTTCAATTGCAGAGATATTTATAAACAGTGCTAGTAATTTACACAAGAGGACCTAGCTGTTTTAATGTTTTACACTACAAATAAAAGATATTTGCATGAAAATTCAACTGGAAAGAGTTCTCTTTTGCAGCCCTGAGTGGTTCTCGTGAATACATAAAATGATCATTTAGTCTGCAAAATAAATCTAACACATACGCTATTGTCATGGCTGCCTGTGAAACCTGCATAAACTAAGCATACGTCAAGTTCACTTTGATAAAAGAGGTCACGTGCAAAATTTTTCCACAGTTTTAAACTAAACATCAGCACTGGTAATCATCTTTGTTCCACTGTGTCAACAACATAGAAAAACTAATGTTTTAAAATATCATTTCTTGGTGATGCTCATTCATCATCCTCACTGTAACCGAGAAATGATGGAAAGCCAGGTCAGAATAATGGAAATCCACGTTATCTCTACCAGTTATTGTCAAGAAAATGCAGTGGTTATTAATTTAAATAAGCTTCAAAGAACAACCACAACTTCAAACATGATTCAAGGAGATAAAAAGCCGTTCCTGCCTCAAGCTGCCTTCAGTTCAATTTAGGTCACATTTAGGTTCATCATGATAGCTCCTGAAATCCCACAACTTGCTAAATATTGACAGAAGATGCTGCTGCCCTAAGTGTTTAATCAGAGGAGCGGATAAGACTGAAGTCCTGACGGGGCATTACTGAAAGGAGACGCTATCAAGGTAACCTTTCAAGATCTGCATGCTCAAGCTCAGGAATGCCTGCACAGGAGGAAAGATAAGCCAAGATTAATACTCCTTTTGGCTTCATATTTTAAGGCACATTGGATTAAGAAAAATCATACATTATTTAATAAAAGAATATATGTGTGAATGTGCATAACTTTGCTGTCAAATATGTATATATACACACACATGGATATATAGATGCTACAAGATATTTATATCCAAATTATCCCATTTTGCTCACATTTTGGAATCCATCAGTGTTTTTTCACTTAGTCTGTACCCGATGATACAAGCATATGTGAAATGTCATGACTGTTGTACATGGCTTCTGAAGTACTGGAGCCAGCTCCTAATCCTGCAAAGGAGACACTTCCAGACTCCTGGAGGTCACGATGGAAGCCGTGGATACTTTTGAAGATGACATGATGACAGGCAATGGACAAAACACTGAAATCTGCTCATCTATTTACTCCAAACCCCTGTCAGTAATCTGAACGGGCAGAAGGATTTTGAGGGAGAGGGGAATAAAAACACTTAGCTAATACTCCAGAACAACAGATTTGAAAGGGCTTTCAGTTTTGCTGCTTTTAAATGAATAAGCTCTTTCCATATGAACCAGCTTATTAGCACGTCCCATCTGGTTCATTAACCAGTACATGGAGATTCAGTATCACCATAAGGAAACAAACTGCTGCAGAAAGAGCTTTCTTGGCAAATGGAGTGGGCTACCTGGCCTCTTCCAGAAGGAAATCCAGCTCTTAGTCTTCTCCCCAGGCAGGTTCAAAGAATTACAAAGTTCACAGCAAAGTTGGCATATCCACCCAAACTGCAGCACTGATAAATCTGCCCGCACCCTCACAACCAACGGACAACTCTCAGCTGCAGATAAATCAGACTGGTAGTTCTCTGAAATAAGAAAAATTCGTTCTTCCACTAAGGATACTGAAATAACTGCTCTTAATTGAGTTTTAACTCCAGTGGGCATTCTTTAACTCAATCAAGCCACTTGGAAACAGTCTTCTTTTAGAAATGTCTATTCCTTTCTTATGATTCCCATAATAAACATTATTCAGAATAGTCTGAAGTAAATAAAGCCAATTTGATTTGAGATCCTTTTAACAGTAAGCCATATATTTTATATATACAAACAGAAATGACTGGTTGAATGGCAAAAATCAATGAAGAAAAAGGAGCTAAGAAAATGTAATCCATATGAATTAAATGTTAAAAACATTTACGGTCTGTCCTATTTGAAGTTTAGAAATTCAAGATACTCATCTTTGAAAATTGACCTTAAATGACTCAATTTCTTTCTCAGATGATGAAGAAAGATTTACAGTTTACATCAAATCGTAGTATTACTGCAGACATAGAAAGTGGGTTCCAAAAAGTATAAACAGAATGCATGCATATGGCTAATAATGGCATAATCTTCAGGTGCTTGTAAAAGACAGAAAAAAAATAGATTTCTTTAAAGAATATTTACTGTTCTCAGAGCACATTGTTCTGGTTTTGTTTGCTGAGGGGGGGCCTAAGGTGGCAGCTTCTGTAAGAAGCTGCTAGAAGTTGTTTCCCCTTTGTTCAGTGGACTCGGCCGGGCCTAGGGCGGACCCGCTGCTGGCCAAGGCTGAGGCACTTGGGAGCAGAATGTCCTGTGATAACGCCTCTGCGATAACGTATTTAAGAAGGGGAAAAACAGAAAAGAAGGGAGAGAAGCTGTGAAGCAGCTGAGCAGGGGCAGAGAGTGGGAGGCGCAAGCCTTGTGGGCCTTGCAGGCCTCACCCTCTGGCCTCCCGCCAAGCAGTGACTGGGCCCAACTCGGCCCGGCCTGGCTGCAAGAAGTGGAGAGGAGATGAGAAGTGAATGAGATGTAAAAAGGATCCTGAGAGGCGTCTGCCAGCCTGTTGTGAGGAACGGCTGCAGATGCCAAGGTCAGTGAAGAAGGAGGGGGAGGAGTAATGTGGCTCCTGGCCAAGATTCCCCTGCAGCCTGTGGTGACGACCATGGTGGAGCAGGTTGTCCCCCTGCAGCCCATGGAGGCCCACGGAGGAGCAGAGATCCACCTGCAGCCCGTGGAGGAGCCCACGCCGGAGCAGGTGGAGGCCTGAAGGAGGCTGTGGCCCGT